>JAGVVM010001162.1:0-25087 GCA_019149425.1 Psidium friedrichsthalianum | reverse complement strand
AACTTAGTGATTGAGTAAAAGAGTAAGAATAAAAAGACATGTCTATGAATGTTAGGACCATTTAACAGTATTACATATACTGCAATGATATCGGGCACATTCATTTCTCATATCCTATACACATGATAACCTTGCAACCCTATAGGCGCTGTAGGGAGAAAATTCTTAATAACCCTGTCAAGACCACCCACCTGGAGCAATTTGGAGGTTCATTGTTGATTCCTTGGAGAAAAGATCAGTAAAACTTTATTGTACTATACTTATATCAACCCTTTTGTGTGTAGCTTAGGTGGTATCTCATGGAGGCATGAAACATCAAAGTGTAGGACGAGCAGTTCATTTCTTTAATCCTACCCCTTTAGTCATGTTGATGAACCACTTGAGCATTTAAATCTTGTCATCTTTTAAGCCCTAGTTTGGTGATCACCTCCCTACACCTATGGGCAATGCATATATTTATCGACAAAAGAGTAAGGCCAAGATGGACATAATCTTTTTCTGTGCTTAGTCTATAAAAGACATCAAAAATGCAAAAGCAGGTGAGATTGGGGCTAACAAGCCGGTGTAGTGCCTGGTGAAAATAAGGCCACAACCCATTATTAAAAGAAGATGTCTCCATATGTTTTGAAATTGATTAAAAATACAATGATCAGTGTCAAAAGGCATCAATGTCTGAAAATAGTAAAGTGCCTGTTAAAAGCAAGGCTATGGCCCTTAGTAGGAATAAAAGCCATGACTACCCGTGAATTGGTGAGTTAAAGTGTTAAAGGGGAATCTGTCAACAAGTGGCATAATAGAAACAAATAATATTTAGATCTAGCTAAACAAAAAAAAATTTTAAAAAGTGCTTCTAGAAGGATTTTGGGTTTAAAGTATGATCCTATAGTACACAACTGTACATTGTTAATGGATTCAAAGGTGTTATCAACTTCGTACCCCTAGATCGTTCTAAGAATAATGGCCTTATCCGTAGCCTACCTTTCAACCCATGTTTACAACCTATCCTGAGGCCTCTACTTCCTTATTTGAGCAGACGGTTGCTAGTCAACATGAGATTTTTCACACAAGAAGCTTGCTACTCATGGATAAGTGACAATCTTGTCTTATCTGATCTTCAAGATTCTTGGCTTGTAAATCCACAGAGGAATACTTTTAAAAAATGTGATTCATTTCTAAACCCTCAAAGCGCATATCCATTGCCTAAGCATTTGACCAAAGCCTATGTGTGACGGTTCGCCTTAAAGACCTTCTCCGATTAATTGATGTATACACTGCAAAATAGTCCCGAAATTCCAGACATAGGTTTCGGAGTGATAGTTTGGTGTTTTTATAATCTTTTCTAGTAAGGAAGCAAAATCTCTCAAAATTGCTGTGTGAGAAGCCTTCTCTGATGAGCTATAATACCCACAATTATATTTAATTCACTCCGTCAGCAATTCAAAGTCGTTTGAGCAAATCATCCTCATAAAGGGATTTTTGATCGCATGTTTCCATGCGACAGATTTTTGCATAACCCTCCCGATATCATATTACATTCTTTGAACGAAATTCCGCATGCCTCATAGATATGAGCAGGGGCAGCATAGCTTCATTCCAAAAAACTTGGAATATTCAAAATATCAGATAATTTTCAAATACATTCATGTCTCAGTGTAACAATTTGGGTTTGAGCTTCCTGCAGGTTTTCTGTTCTACCCAATCCCCAGAATTGCACCCTCCTTGGTAAGATGTTCCGGAACACGTTTCCAATATGATTCTCGATCTCTAATCTCATAATAGTGTCCAAAATAATGGGAACTTTCATGGTTTGAAGTCTTTTTTTTAAAAAAGTCTAAACCCACCTGTGATTCGCGAAGCATTATCACAGTTCACGGGTCTCCTTTTTAAAAAAGAATCACTAGATAGGTGTAAAAGCATATGTTGCGAGTTCGGACTGAGTACAGTTTGCACTGACTTGCCGTTCTAAAAACATGATGACTTTGATAATATTTTTGTAAAGTGTTACACGCCCGGGGTTAGTAGGCCGCTAAGGCTGTCATCCTCCAGACTTGATCGCCGCACCTTCAGCTTCTGAAGATTTAGTTTTTTCCCCAACTCTCCTGATACGGATACACCTTCAGGTATCTCGAAACACAGCTTCGGTCGGAGCCCTAGAGCGCTTGCGATTCGCCGCTTAGAGGATCGAGTGATCGCGCTTTTTTGCGAGCGTGCATCGGTTAGTAGCCTCAGAGCTTTCATCCTCTGTGACGGACAACCAGCCGATATGCCTCGAAAAAGATTTATTTTTTCTAAAACCAGCCATAGTAGATACGCATCCAAGGTATCTCGAAGGCACAGTTCGAGTCGTGAGCCCAAAGCGCTTGCGACTCGCCGCGTTAAGTAGATATGGTGGGATCGCCTTTTTCGCTAGCGTTATGTCGGTTAGTATCCTCGGAGCTTTCACCATTCGGGACGGATAAACGTAGCGATAGCCTCGAAAAGATTGGGCAATTTTTCACAAATCTTTTTAACGGGCACAAAATCATTTCCTACAAGGCACAAAGTCCCTTTTAACAGGCACATAAATCCTTCTTACAATAGCCCAAGTCTTTTAACCGGCACAATAACGCCTTTTTACAGCCCAAGGCTCCCCAAGTCCCTTTCTAAAGCATGAAAGTCCTCCTCACAAAGGCATTTTCATGGGATGACCTATCATACGGTCGAATCTTAGCACGAATTTTTAATCGTAAAATCCTTTCACTAGGATCTGCTATGGTGTGGGCCATACCATCCTATGTTAAATTCTTAATCAATATTTTAATCATATAATCCTTCACTAGGAGATCTCTGCCATTGGGATGAACCTACTATACGGGTCCAAGTTCAACCATCCTAAGGTTTGCTTATAACAACCCTTTAGGTTTTCATTCCGTTTTCGGCAAAGCAATCAATAACACCGCGAGGCGCAGCAGCGTAGGTTTCAGGTACATATCCTTGACTCTCTCTCTCCCTCTCTCCCTATATTAAAGGCGAGCAGGATGAATTTGACTTGATAAGCTTTCAAAGAAGAAATTAGAGGCGGATGTTCACGACTTTTTGTGTTGTTCCCAATAGAGTCGCTAGACTCAAGATGTCAGTGTGTCATGGAGAGTGATCTCTCACGAAACCTCTCTTAAAAAAGAGGGTGACAGCTGTTTGACACTTGATTTTTGTCGACGACCCTCCCGTCAGGTTAGGTGAGGTGGTTAGGTTAATGGATTGCAGCCGTGTTGAGCTATCGTGCAGGCCTGCGCTCTGGGCCCTCCCCAGGCCATACACAAATCGCGTTAGTAATTTTTAAATCGAGATATCACACTTTGGTGTGGTCCGGGTACCATGTTGTTCAGTGTATATGTGCCCTCAATCTTGCCACTAATCATTTTTTTGTGGACAGGGTATGATGGGAAAATCCTTATCGAGCGATTAGAAAAATCATTCAATTCTGCGAAAACCTAAAATTTGGATTCGGTGGACTTAATTACGTCAATAAGCTTCTGACGCTCTTATCGATACCTAATTTGACTTGATTTTCCTAATCTAGGGATTTCATACATGTATTTCTATGAGTACAGGTAAGTCCTAAAAATCTATGGGTTCTATAGATGAGATTATTTATACTCTATTAATCACGATCATAGCAAATAAGATGCGCAATCCATGCATCGAGTACAGGAAAGAAGTCATATCAGATCAGGTCCAAAGCAGCCTCGTAAATCTTAAAGAGAAAGCCTAAAAACTGCCAGATATAGGGTTCAAGGTATTTGGAATGGTTGTGTGCTCAGGTTGACTAAGGGGGCCAAATATGTTCATTTTGAAGACATGGGAGTCAAAAATGTAAAGGGTCAAACAGTTTTGCATGTGGCTTTTCCCCCTAATTTTCACATTTCTGATAATTTTTTTAGAATTTTTTTCCAAAAACTTTTTCTTTATATTCATTTATTTTATTTATATTTATTTTATTCCTTTTTTTTTTTATTTATTTTACATTTTTTAAAATATTTTATTTATTAATTTGTTTATCTTTTATACTTCTTTATTATTTTAATTGTTGTTTTATTATCTACTTATTATATATTTTATTATTTTATTTATTTTTGATATTTTATTATTATATTTTTTAACATTTTTTATCTTATTTTTTCTTTTTATTTTTTTAATTACTTTTTTATCTTTTATTTTTTTTATTTTTTTATTTTCTTAATTTTCTTCATTTTTATTTATTTCTTTATTTATTTGTTATATTATGCTTGTTTGAATTTTTACTTTTTTGGGGATTTTGTTATTTATTTTTAAATGATCTTTATGAATTTTTTCCTTTTTTTGGGACTGTCTTTTATTTTTTATTTTTTATTCATTTTTTTTGACTCGGTTAAGTTGACCGGCCCACTTGACCCAAAGGCCCAAAACCGAATCTATATGGGGGTCTAATACATAATTCCCCAAAACAGGCATAGTATTTTATTTTTTTTTAATTAATTATTCTGATTTTTGTTTGTATTTTTTATTTATTTTCTTTAATTTATTTGTTATACGGACCAAGTCATCTTGACTCGGCCCAACTAACCTGCACCCGACGCAAAACGATGTTAGTGTTAGATTATTCATTTCTAAAATTTTGAATTTTTTTTAGATTTTTATTCCATTTTCCCTTATTTTTCCCGCCTATTTTCTGATCAGACGTCCTAACCTCTTCCATGTGTCTTTGATCTAACATCCATTATTTTTTATGTCAAAATGATTAATCAAAACTTCGAACTGTAATTTTTTTTCCATATGGTACGGGATCATGGGTACACGTGGCCTATCCTCACTTGTTGGATCAGTTTGTTAGTTTGTTATTGGCTATAACCGAATGACTGATGTAGCATCTGACGTGGCTGTCCCACTCAGCCCACGTCAGCACATTACTTACTGACTCGGTCAACATTAAACTGGAGAGGTGATGACAGTGCCGCCATGGCACTGTTCATCATCTTCTTCCAGCGAGCCCGCCGGAAAAGACGCATAATCAACACCATCGTCACTAAAATCTTCTCAATCGACTTCTCGATTTTCATCTACACCTAAACATCTCAACAATGATGTGCGTACAATTCTAGAATGAAGAACAGAGGCCACTAGTAAGATTATCTTCCTCTCGGCCGAACTATTTTCCGCGAGTACTCCCCTAGACACCCGTTTTCTAAAATCCACAATGCTAGCCCTAATCAGTCAAAAAGCACCACAAGGTCAAAAGGACTCAACTTGGTCACGACGAAGCTCCATTATGATAGGAACAACTGATGGAGCTCTGTGACACGTTTTCGGGTTTGGTTAGAGTTGCTCAGTGGTTTTTGCAAGGTGAAGCGTACCGAAGCACCGATGGATCAGAAAGGCAGCAAGATTCTATTCAAGAGAACACGGGAAAAATCTCATCGGACGAAAGATTAACACCATGACGACGTGAGGTCGCGACTAAAATCGGTTAAGACCTTAGGTTAATGGATTATCAGACTATTTAAGTGATCTAACCTATACAAGAGGCTCTCCCAAGCCTTACCATCGCAACTTTGATTTGTTTTAAAATGATTTAAAAATCCGGGTCGCCACTAACCATTTTTGGTAGGATTGTGTTAGATCCTAAATAAATAGCAGTAGGAAACTATTTTATTCGCTAACGAACGCAAAGATAAGTGTTCAGCCAGGCTTAATTACGCTAGTAATCCGAGACACGCCCTTTATTGGTACCTTGATCTCCATGAAAACCTACGCTTGGCAACTCGCATTGATTGATTTCATTTCTTGTTTATTTTGTATGATTTTTGAATTTATATATATATTTTAAATATTAGATGAAGGTTTTTTTATATTTTTACTTTGTTTGAAAGGGATGCTATGTATTACGTGTGAGACTAACGCTATATGCAGAACTCAAAATTCAGTAGATTGAACGTTCAAGATTTTATTGAGCGAGACGTAGAACAAATTGTCAAAAAACTCCTACACTTTAAATAGAACAGCACGCAGAAAAAGACTAAAAAATCACTAACTAGGTAGCATGCATTTTTCTTTGTAATTAAACGCCACGAATTAAGTGTGTACTCCTAAACATGGGCGTACTAAATAAGACAATGACATGCTAAATACATAGTGAATGAAAATATGATATGAACATACAAGATAAATGCCAACATGAGATAACAATGTCATGATATGCATGATTTTCTAAAAAATGGATGACAGGCTAAGTGATGCGCTCAAAAAATGTAATGGCTGAAAGAGTGAATGCAAAATACATGTATATGTGTTTTTTGAAAAAATATACCGCATGGCTGCCCTGATTCTATGTATTTTTTTATTACAATTATTTTTTTTTGTATTTATTTTATTTATATTCATATCATTATTTTTTTACTTTTAGCTATGTGAGGGATATATTTTTGTTTTTTTTATTTTTTCTTTATAATTTTTTTTGCTCTCATTTCAAAATTAACTCGTATTCCTTACAGATTTGAATTAGTATCACGTCTGAGAAAAAACTAAACCTCCTCCTAATTTTAAAGGATTAAACAATCTTAGGATAATTTCATAACAATCAACAAAATATCATCGAGTGAATCCGAAATATAACAGACCAGGAAGCAAATCAATCTCTATCTCGCTCTAAATCCATTTTTGAAACATAGGTAACGAACCGATCATAATAGTGATATATCGAGTTGGTCATATTTTACCATTATAAAAAAAAAAACTGGAGGCCGTTCTCGATGGCGCGGGAAGAGTCGCCACGGGAACGGGCGACGGGTTGGTCCTCAGATTTTTAACATTCCGAAAAGATATGCCTCAATAAACAAATTATTGAACCTCCTTTTTTTAAATATTATAAAAATATATTATTTTGGACTACAATAATATAGAAGGAAATTTTTTTTTTGGCCAAGCTAGGGTAGGTACTGAATTTTGGATTCCCACTGCCCTATCCTGCAAAGGGTTACACCTTTCTCAATTAGGGGAATTATCTTATGAGGTTTTTTTAGAAATATATTCAAATAATTCTCAAATCGGAAAAAGGGTATCTCTAATTCAAGTCAAGGTTTATCTGCAAATCATTAAGATATACTCAACCCAAAGGTATGCGCAATCCCTTCAAGGTAATGATCTGGGTTTAGACCCATTCGGAAAAAATCGGCTACAAGCTATATATAATTCAATCAAAATATCCCCGAGCCGAATTTTTAAAAAGTATACAGTATTCAATGAGATATGCTTAAAATTTAACTCATTCAATCTAGGTAACATAATATTTTTTAAAAAAAATTTTGGGATAGAGTTTTGTTACCCGAATGATAGATAATGCCTCGAATTTGAGCCAATCGTAGTTATGAATCACGACGATTAGGATTGGCGTCGGCTCTTGCTTGTCGTAGAACTCAGGTGTCTTCAACGACCACGGAAACTCCACGACCACAATTGAAGGCTCGAATGATAGCAAATTGAAAGGAGGAACGGCGAGAATTCTGGGCACCGAACAGCAGGTATTTTTGACACCAAACGGCGACAAATCCAACCCTTTCCAAGCAAAAATCCTGCACCCTTTCAAGCTGAACTTCCAGCATGCACGTAAGCTGTAATATTGTCCAGAATGCACCTTCTTGAGCTGTGATTTTTTGCTAGAGATTGGTCCCAGACGGTCTCTCTCTTTTTACCCCCAAGATCTTCCACTCCCCTGTGTATTCTCTCAATTTTTTTCTATGCGTATGTCCCCCTCACGATTTTTTTTATTTCCTCCCCGTGAAGTCTCTCTGCTGATTTTCTTCTTAATGTCCTCTCTTTTTTTTTTCACCAGTCATATCCAGCCCCCCCACCCCCCCCCCCCCCCCCCCCCCCCTCTAAACTCTCTGACCTCTCTCTGTTTTATATCTTTCATTAGTGACTTCACCTTTACTTGTCGGGAGAATCATTGGAGCACCATGTGGAGAGGCACCTTCTGTAATCATGATGGTCAAAAGATTATCCTCAGGTGCTTAAAAATCATGTCATCATGCTGTCCCTTTGGTCCAGGGGTGTTTGAAGTGATCCAAAAGCTCCATAATACACGCGTTCTTTTTTTTACCGAAAGTGGCTCAACAAGATTATCTTCTACCCACGTCTGATTTCAACGTTCCATTCCACTCAAGTTACTTTGCCAGCTTCATCACTTCATGCGTTATCGGAGGCTAAATTCTCGCGCGCCGTGCTACGGAACCATATGACTCATCCTAACGTTTGCGAATTCATATCCCTGCTGTTGATCTTTAAACTGACGCAACGGGTCATCTGAAAAAAAAAGTTCCCTTCACTGTGGCTGTGACTTCTGTGGAAGGTTCTGTTTTGGAGGGACGCCCACTTTGTGCAGGTACAATGCCTCATAACGATTGGCAATGAAGCCGTGTTCATTTGGTCAGTTTCCAGTGTCCAAGGTCGCTGCAAACACGAATCGAGATAGCAAGAAAAAAAAAAGTCTCCGATGTATCCGTCATGGGTAATGTCTTAAACAGATGGGCGTATACTTCTGAGTTCATATCTTCAGGCAGACGGGATACGAGCTTTCCAACAACCCAGCTTACAGCTGCAACTCAGTATGGCACCTTCTCTGACATCATGTCTAGTGGTAGAGCTTGTGTACGAAGAAGGGTCTTTGTATAGCCAGGTTGTTTTTACCCTTAAAAAAAAATCTTGCGACCCCCCATAAGCCATCAATGCTGCAGAATAATTATTCCAGATCGTGGGTTAGGAAGCATCACCATCAACAGGGACAGGGAACTCGGACAAAAGGGAAGAATCAGCGACTCTGGCTTCTTTCCACCGAAAGCAACAATTAACCGTTGTTCCCTCGTCCACATTCTCCTTCACTTTGCCTAACTTCCTTCAATTATTCTCGCAACCACCAAATGGAATGATGATTCTTTTACCACACCACTACGTTGGTCTCCTTTATATTCTTTTTTGGTCCAAAGAAAACTCCACCGAAAGCATCCATTTTCTTTTGTCTGTTGGTGCCAATCCTCAATTCGAGAAAGAACTCTCCCTCATATTCACTAATACTATCTGCTTTTCTTGATTGTACGCTAGACCTCTTCCTCAGAGCTTGATTTTATACCTTTCCAGGTCGAAGCATCCAGGTTATAGAGGACATTTGTGAAGGAACCTGTGTATTCTGAAGACAAATGCTCTCCTTCGCTTGCGCACAATTTGCAGGGGCCGAACCGTTCTCCATGTTACAGTTACTGTTTTAAATAAGATCCAGACACAGCATATTTTGATTGCTCACCAGCATGAAGTTCTTCCTCAATATCACCAACATATCGATCATTTGAAACCACTCTTCTGTCTAAAATGTTCATATTTCCAGTAAGTCCTCTATTGTGGATGTCTATCCTGAGGAAACAATTTAACAGCAGCATCAAATGATTATGAGGCGTAGGGCTCACGTTCTTGCGGTCATATATAGGACTGCCATATATTTTTGATGACTGTTTCGGAGAGAGTTGTTTCTGATTCTTCCTTGCAGTGAACCAAGGAGGTGATAAGGGAGATGCCATTCTCTCTTTATTCAGCTGGCCTAGATTATCATACCCCAAGGGACTTTGACCCAAATCGTTCTAATGAGAGTAGTTCGACGATCCATTTTCACTGAAAACAGGACTCTTCATCATAGCCCCGATTGACATACTACCACTTTCTTTAATATAAGTGCTCGAACTATCGTCACGATTCATCTCAGTCCCAAAGACATCCTTAACCTAAGCAGACGTGTAGAGTCCAGAAAAGGCAGGCAACTGCTGTGGTGGGCGAACCTCAGAGTCTCCAACAATTACACAACCATTGATCATTGCTGTCCAAGCATATACATTTTAGACTTCATTCGTTCAAATACCCTTCTCCAGCATCCACCTTGTCATTTTTGCAGTACATGTCTATCAAGCAACGACCCAAGTGAACATCTGCATATGGAAGAAATTCCAACTTATTCCTCAATATACAACCATGAAAAGCTCCCTGCCATGATCACATTTGTCACTACCACGGATGCGCAATGGCAAAAGACTAGAAATTGTGAATGCATCTGGTTTTAAGCTGATGTTCTGCACGTTTTGTACAACTTCCCATATTTCCTTGACCTTGTTATCGTCATTTGAGCTTCAATACCCCGTTACCAGTACATTCCAAGAAGCGATGTTTCTCTCGGGCATTTCATTGAACAGTTTATTTGCTTCATTCAATTCTTCACATTTGCAGTACATAGCCATTAGAGAATTCGCGACGACAACATCCCACAGAAATCCAATCCTCACGCTCTTCACATGAATCACTTTCCCAGCAGCCAAGTCTCCACACTTGCTCGCAACTTTTGACAACGTCGCGAGCGTATAATCATCAGGAACCACATTCCCCAGACACATTTGATCAAACACGTCAAAGCAACCTCATACGCATTACTCTTCGCACACCCATTAATCAGCGTGTTCCACAAGTGAACGTCCTTGTCCTCAAATGAATTCAAAAACCAATTTTGAATCCAGCAAGCTCTCACAAGCGGCGTATGCGGACATGAGCTTAGTTCCCAGATAAGGGTTCCGAGCGAAGCCATCGATGAGAACTCGAGCGTGGGACCGTTGGGTCAGTCTCAGAGATTGGTCATCGATACAGAGCTGCATGAAATGAAGGAGGCTGGAAGGAGAACATAGAGAATCAACGAGAGCGGCACTTGAGCAGCATCGAAAAGTCAAGCGTCTGAGTGCTTCCCCTCAAGGTCAAAATGTGAATGTTCATGGGGGAGGGTAGCCGCAGCAGCTGGTGGCTTTGCAAGGAAAGAAAATTGCCAATGAAGGACCATGAAGCAGACTCCTGGAGTTACGTATCCCAGCCTTGTCTCCTCGCCCCAGAATCTAATATATTCCATCATCCCCGCATGGTCGACGCCAAAAATGCAAAAAAATACAAAATATGCAATGAGCGGACGAACATTTTTGGTAAGAATTAATTCTCAATTTTTGTGCAATACATGAATTGAAAATAAAAAATCAAAAGTCAAAATTTAGGTATCAACAGTGAGCTCTGCTGAACTTCAATGGTGTTACCTGTTTTCGAAGCTTTGAGAACGAGCGGCTGGAGGTAGCGTGATCACAGGACGAAGATAAAGCTAATGGAGGTAGAGGCGCTGCTTCAGATAGCCGGGATCGTTGGAGAATCCAGCTCAGAACTCTCAGCCAGCAAGCCTCCAATGGCGTGGAAAGACTCTCCTCTCTCTCCCTTTTCACTCACCCCTTTTGTTTGTTGTCTGCGTGTGTAAACGGATGACCCCCCCTCAACCAAATGAGAATCTTCCTATTTATACTCATCAGGTGAATTCCCAAATCTGTTAGAACTTTCTTTCCCCCCAAGCCTGCCCGCGTGAAAAGCTTCTGAGGAAGAAGAAGCTTAATCGGGTCACTGGGTCGGATCTTGTCCGACCCGATAGACCCGATTATGAGGAAATCGAACAATTGACCCCCAAAGTTCAAAATTCAAGAAATTAAACCCCGAAATCGGACTCTAAGGCATCAATCCCATCTGAAAACCAATTTTCCCCCAAAATTTGTGAGCTAATTATATTAAAATCTTACTTCTCAAGCTTGACCCGAGAACCCATTTTGCAAAGTCCAAACTCTTAATGACCTTTTTGCAAAGATTGATACCACCAATGGATTCAGAGAGCCAAAAATTAGAGGATGACGTGCTCTGATTTTCAATTTAGTCAATAGCAAAGTTTTAATTGCATTTTGAATATTTTTAAGGACTAATTTGCAAAAATCTGAATTACATTTTGGTCCTTTTTAGCGAAAATGCAGTTTTTCATTCATCCCCTTCTTTTATCCTAATCTGATGATAACGACTTTTCAAATCAACCTTAATAAATATGCAGGAACCATGCAACTCATCCAACATGTCATCTAACCTAAGAATAGGATGTCGATACTTTATCGTAACGTTATTAATTGTTCGGCAATCAACACACATCCGCCATGAGCTATCCTTTTTTGGCACCAATAAAATAGGAATGGAGCATGGGCTAAGAGTCTCTCGCATGTACTCTTGCTCCAATAATTCACTAACTTGCAATTGAAGTTCTTTTGTCTCCTTGGGATTGCTTCTATATGCAGGTCAATTAGGTAGTAGCACACTAGGAATCAAATCGATTTGATATTCTATGCCTCGAATTCCTGTACCAGAAGCATCGCACTCTATCTCAAAAGCAACACTGAAATTCAGCAAAGATAACAAAGGAACATTAGTCAACTTGTCTTTTAACATATTGAATGCTCTCTCTTGCTCTTCTCCCGATGCAAAACCACATAACCTCGGTCAAAGGTGCGGTAATGGTGCTGAAGTCTTTCACAAATCATCGGTAAAAACTCGCTAAGTCATGAAAACTGTGCACCTCTCCCACAATCTTAAGTGTCAGCCACTCACGAATTGCTTTCACATTTTCCTCATCAACCTGCATACCATCAGCACTAATAACAAATCCTAAAAATATTAATTTGTTAGTCACAAAAGAGCACTTCTTTAGGTTAGCATATAATTGTTCGGCCCTTAAAACCTGCAAAACAGCTCATACATGCTCAATATGGTCTTTAAGGCTTTGGTTGTATATCAAGATATCATCAAAATAAACAACCACAAATCGACCAATAAAAGTATGCAAAACATTATTCATAATTCGCATGAAAGTGCTAGGTGCATTAGTTAATCCAAATGGCATGATTAACCACTCATACAATTCTTACTTGGTCTTAAATGCAGTTTTCTATTCATCCCCTTCTTTCATCCTAATCTAATGATAACAAATTTTCAAATCAGTCTTAGTGAATATGCAAGACCATGCAACTCATCCAACATGTCATCTAACCTAGGAATAGGATGTCCACACTTTACCGTAACATTATTAATTGCTTGGCAATCAATACATATCTGCCATGAGCCATCCTTTATTAGCACCAACAAAATAGGAAGGAGCATGGGCTAAGACTCTCTTGTATGCACCTTTACTCCAATAATTCACTAACTTGCCACTAAAGTTCTTTTGTCTCCTTGGGATTGCTTCCATATGCGGATCAGTTAGGCAATAGCGTACTAGGAATCAAATCAATTTGATGTTCTATGCTTCGAATTGATGGTAACCCTCCAGGAAGCTCATCAGAAAAGACATCTTCAAATTCCTGCAATAAAGACACAATAAAACTAGGCAAACTTTAGTGAAGGTCGTTAGTAGAAAAACAAAACCTCCTTGTACAAAAATACAAGTATCGGTCCATCCAGAACTAAAGCTTTTCTCACTTCATTCGGTTTTGCATAGAAGTACTTTTACTTTTTCCTCTCTTCTTTTCTTTCTCCTTTTCCCTCGGCCTCACTCTTTCTATGCCTCTCAGCCTCACCTTTCACATATCTCTTGACGTTACATTGTATTTTTAATTGATCTTCATACACCTCACTAGGTGTCATTGGTACCAAGGTGTAAGTCTTTTGATTCATCACTAACGAATATCGGTTAGTGTACCCATCATGATGTACCCTTCGATCATATTGCCATGGCTTATCAAGTAAAACATGGCCCGCTTGTATAGGTACAACATCACATACCACCTCATCCTTATATCTTCCTCTCAAATGGAACTCGGACTTGCTTCGACACATTCACCTCACCACTATCATTCAACCATTAAAGTCTATATGGCCTAGGGTGTTTTGCAGTCTTTAACCCCAACTTCTCCACCATGGTATAACTTGTGACATTCGCACAATTACCTCCATCAATAATCAAATTACAAATCTTACCATTCACCATGCATCTTGTATGGAAAATATTATCACATTATTGTTGATGCTCCTCTTCCTTGGCTTGAACACTAGGAGAACACATAACCACCATCAATTTACCCTTTATTGGCATCTCAACATCACTACAATCCTCCAATTGTAGCATTTCATCATCCTCTTCCTCCCTTTTACTTTTGGATTCAATATCACCATGTCCAGTCATGATCATCACTCTCCTATTAGAGCATTGATTTGTTATATGACCCTTGCCCATACATTGAAACATTTAATATCTCAAGTCTGAGTGTTAGGGTTTTCGGCTTTACCTAGAATAGGATTCAAACCAACTTCGCCATCCTTATTCTTCCCCTTTAAAGTTTCAGCCTTGGTGTTATTTCCTATCCAATTTGATTGCTCATCTGTCTTCTAATTAGACTTCCAATTCGAGCTTGAACCTCCACCACTCTTGTAATTTTGGTTCAACTTCAATTGCCTCTCAACCTTGATGGCTTTGCCCACCAATTCCTCCAACTCAACATAATGTTGCAAATCCACCACCCTCGCTATATCTCGATTCCTACCGCCTTGTGTGAGATTTTGTAGCTTATGGAACAAGTCCCAGTGGTAATAACTTGGTACAATATGCCTCCTATCACCATTTTCATCTCATCTCACGTATCTATCGGCCTCTCACCATTTCGTCTCTTGCTAGTCACAAGTTGATCCCACCAAATTATAGCATAATCAATGAATTCAACAACAGCGATTTTTATCTTCTTGAGCTCGGAATATCGTTGGCAGTCAAATATCATTTCCATCCATTTCTCTCACTTTAGGTATGCATCAGGATCATTCTTTCCTTGAAAAGATGAAATTTTCATCATGATGTTGCTAAACTCATCATCTTCTCGGTGTTTAAGCCCTCGGCCCCCATTCCACCTTCCAAACCAGCCATCTCGATCATCCTCCATGTCAACCTCATACTGATCATCAAATTGCCGCTGCAATCTAGGTCGTGTTCTAGGTTCATCTCTCTAATTTTGCGGTCTCCGATGTGGTGGCTCATGATCACCATCAAGCCTCATCTCACACCCCACAACTCAGCTAATAAACGCTTCAAGTTACACTCTCAACTGCAAGATGCCTTCCAAAATTGCATCATCCCTATGTTTGGAACCATTCTCTCTTTGATTCACACTTTCTTGGTCACGCACATGATTTTACCCTGCAAAAAAAACATTAGAAATAAAGGAAATCTCACCAACACTCCCTCACATGTTTCGCTCAAGGTGTTTGTCACTCTTGCCTCACACAAGCTCTTTTTCGGACTAGAATCCAGTCTCTCAACCACCTTACAACAATCAACCAAACCATCAAGTAAGATCAAACAATTTGGCGATGTACTGCTTCAAGAATTTTCGAACCAAACAATTCAACAACTTTCGCTAATCTCAATTCTGTCCAATTGATAAACGAGTCGTCTTCTTCATTTTTTTATAAATATTTTTTATCTTTCTCTTTTTTTTATGTACTCAAATACAATCAGATCTCGCTATGACAGACTATATATATATATATATATATATATAAGTTAAACACAAACAACATGCGAACAATTGAAAAAAAAAAGATGCAGCAAGAACAATTTCGGAACCCTAATTTGGTTAAAGCCCGAAACCCTAGTTTAATAAATCTCAAATTGTCTAATGAAAAGCAGTAAAATTAGGATAACTAGACCTTATAGAACCAGCTCTGATGCCAGATGATATGTACTCGACGCAGAACAGATTGTTCTACGAAGATTCGGAAGGTGCAAATTGTAAACCTCAACCCCCAATCAAACCTGTGATTGGTAACCTTGGTATGAACGTGACTTGTTGACGAACCTATGTCAACCAACCTACGTTATAGATGCCACGAACAAGAGAAATTCGCTATCTTGCTCGATAAGTTGAATCAACCACTACAAGGAAGCCTTGATAAGGTCAAATCCTCAAAGAGCTCGAAGAAGAGAAAATCCTCTCTTTTTATAAAAACTTGAAATTAATATATGTCTCAATCTCGAAGCCTTAAGCACCCTTATATATGGTGCTTACCCTAGGAAAGGTTAAAAAAATTATGAAGGAAAAAAAAACCCATTAAATCATGGAAATTGCCTAAAATCAAAGAGATGCCTAAAAAACTATCTAAACGACTTCGAAACAAAAAAAAAAGTTATCAGTCACAGTGTAGTGGTGAGTTTGGTTCAACGGCCTGTTTCAATACAGCCAACCATGTTTAAGCCCATTCAGAGTTCGCCAGCCTAGTCATTGGCTCGGGTTAATAGCTTAGTTAACGTCACTCCAAATGATCTTGTTGCACCAGGAAGCCTAAGATCCTTCAAGTCTTGGTCCAAGATCACCTCCACTCTAAAGATCACAAACCATAATGCCAACAGCTTGCTTGAATTACTTCATGCTTGCTTGAGTGACCAAACCGAGAGGATAGGACATTGGGTTCCTAGCACCTCCTCCCCAATATGGCTCGATGTCCACATCACTAGGGATGTTGCTTGGCTGGGCAATGGTGGCTAGGCTGTGACTTCAGGTTAGAAGTAGCACATGGTGAAACAAAGCAGTGGCTATAAGTGAGAAGAAAATCTCGACCTTGAGGAAGCTCTCGAACTCCTTGAATGCTCCAAGACTTGCTCTAAATTTTCTGAATAGAGTGTGGGTTTGTGTATACCCTAGGCATAACATTCTATTTATAGATAATAGAGAGCTCTAATCCTAGTCAAAATTGGTTTCCTAGCTAAGGTAGGACTCTAGATTTTGAGAAAGTCAGATTTGAATTAAACCTTGAAGAGTGAAAATATCTCAAAACACTTTGAGATTTTTGGCCATAGAGGGGTATACATGGGTTGGCCGGATATTTCAATCCATACGAGCCATCTCTCGCGCGATTTCGGGATCTAATTGGGCATTAATTAATTAAAAACTAATTAAACAAAGGGCCTATGGGCTAAATTAAATCTGAAAATAGGTTCAATTACCATAGAAATTTTGGGAGACCTCTTAAACGGGCTCAACCAAATTTTCCATTTCACTATGGGTTCATATGTGCAATTTTAGGCTCTAATTAGGTTTTTTTTTTTAAATTAAATGTGCATTTATTTTAAGCCTTTTCCCAAAATAATCATTTAGATGGGCTTAATTAAGCTCAAAATATGCTCAACGAGCCTAGAGAAAATTCGGCACACCCCTTACGCTAGAGCTGAAAATTGTGATGGATTCTAGTCCGGATCACTTGTCCATTCATGCTCATTCTCGCACCGCGGGTCAAAGTGAATGCCAATGCAATGCATGAATGCAAAAAAATAAACATGAAAAATGATTTGATTACTTTTTGTAAGAACTAGAATTAGTTCTAATTTTCTACGCAAAAATGGCCAAAAAAGGGGTTAGTCAAAATTTAGGTGTCAACAATCATATAGTATTTTCTATTCAAGTTATGGCGATCATTGGACGTGCCACATTCGTGACCAACATCTACCTCCAGGAGAATCCTACCATGCCACAAGTTCTGACATTTAATTAGCAGTGATGATAAGAAACAGAAATGGAAGCTACCCCTTGTCAATTGGGATCTATTATTGATTAGCTTCTTGACATTCATACTGGATTCCTTTAAGAGATAAAAGAGCTGGTACTGGCCCTCAGAAAGTCTTGGTTGTATCTTTTCTTATTAAAAAGACTTCTATAAAATACAGGCAAAAAGACATAAGAAGTGAGCATAACGCTCGTTCTAGCGCCAAAATTTTTCACCGACTTACTTAAGTGCCGAATCAGAGAAAAAATGATCACTTAAGTGTTAACGACGAGAGATTCTAGCCAACTAGTTACATGTCATTATTAATAATTTTTTAATATTATGTGGCAATTTTATTTAAAAAAATCAGTCCACATGGACTTTCAAACCTAAAAATAAGCTAATTTTTTTAAATAAATTAAACTAAATATAAAAATAGGCTAAAAATAAATAAATAAAAAAAAACCTAATTGGTTTGCAGCGGCAAGGGCTTTTTTTTCTTTTTCTTTTTTTATTTTTTTAGTGCTTATAGGTTTTTTTTTTAATTTTTTAACTGATTTTATTGCTAAATGAGATCCTATGGTGAGCCACGTAGGATTAGCATATTAATTAATAAAAATCACGTCAAATTTTCAGCAAAGCTCACCAAAGTTGACACTTAAGTGATCATTTTTCTCTGATTCGGCACTTAAGTAAGTCGGTGAAAAATTTTGGCGCTAGAGTGAGCGTTATACACAAACTTTGACATCTTATGTCTTTTTGCCTGTATTTTATAGAAGTCTTTTTAATAAGAAAAGATACAACCAAGACTTTCTGAGGGCCAGTACCAGCTCTTTTATCTCTTAAAGGAATCCAGTATGAATGTCAAGAAGCTAATCAATAATAGATCCCAGTTGACAAGGGGTAGCTTCCATTTCTGTTTCTTATCATCACTGCTAATTAAATGTCAGAACTTGTGGCATGTAGGATTCTCCTGGAGGTAGATGTTGGTCACGAATGTGGCACGTCCAATGATCGCCATAACTTGAATAAAAAATACTATATGATTGTTGACACCTAAATTTTGACTAACCCCTTTTTTGGCCATTTTTGCGTAGAAAATTAGAACTAATTCTAGTTCTTACAAAAAGTAATCAAATCATTTTTCATGTTTATTTTTTTGCATTCATGCATTGCATTGGCATTCACTTTGACCCGCGGTGCGAGAATGAGCATGAATGGACGAGTGATCCGGACTAGAATCCATCACAATTTTCAGCTCTAGCGTAAGGGGTGTGCCGAATTTTCTCTAGGCTCGTTGAGCATATTTTGAGCTTAATTAAGCCCATCTAAATGATTATTTTGGGCAAAAGGCTTAAAATAAATGCACATTTAATTAAAAAAAAAAAAGCCTAATTAGAGCCCAAAATTGCACATATGAACCCATAGTGAAATGGAAATTTGGTTGAGCCCGTTTAAGAGGTCTCCCAAAATTTCTATGGTAATTGGACCTATTTTCAGATTTAATTTAGCCCATGGGCCCTTTGTTTAATTAGTTTTTAATTAATTAATGCCCAATTAGAGCCCGAAATCGCGCGAGAGATGGCTCGTATGGATTGAAATATTCGGCCAATCCATGTATACCCCTCTATGGCCAAAAATCTCAAAGTGTTTTGAGATATTTTCACTCTTCAAGGTTTAATTCAAATCTGACTTTCTCAAAATCTAGAGTCCTACCTTAGCTAGGAAACCAATTTTGACTAGGATTAGAGCTCTCTATTATCTATAAATAGAATGTTATGCCTAGGGTATACACAAACCCACACTCTATTCAGAAAATTTAGAGCAAGTCTTGGAGCATTCAAGGAGTTCGAGAGTTCCTCGAGGTCGAGATTTTCTTCTCACTTACAGCCACCGCTTTGTTTCACCATGTGCTACTTCTAATCTGAAGTCACAGCCTAGCCACCATTGCCCAGCCAACCAACATCCCTAGTGATGTGGACATCAAGCCATATTGGGGAGGAGGTGCTAGGAACCCAATGTCCTATCCTCTCGGTTTGGTCACTCAAGCAAGCATGAAGTAATTCAAGCAAGCTGTTGGCATTATGGTTTGTGATCTTTGGAGTGGAGGTGATCTTGGACCAAGACTTGAAGGATCTTAGGCTTCCTGGTGCAACAAGATCATTTGGAGTGACGTTAACTAAGCTATTAACCCGAGCCAATGACTAGGCTGGCGAACTCTGAATGGGCTTAAACATGGTTGGCTGTATTGAAACAGGCCGTTGAACCAAACTCACCACTATGCTGTGACTGATAACTTTTTTTTTGTGTTTCGAAGTCGTTTAGATAGTTTTTTAGGCATCTCTTTGATTTTAGGCAATTTCCATGATTTAATGGGTTTTTTTTTCCTTCATAATTTTTTTTACCTTTCCTAGGGTAAGCACCATATATAAGGGTGCTTAAGGCTTCGAGATTGAGACATATATTGATTTCAAGTTTTTATAAAAAGAGAGGATTTTCTCTTCTTCGAGCTCTTTGAGGATTTGACCTTATCAAGGCTTCCTTGTAGTGGTTGATTCGACTTATCGAGCAAGATAGCGAATTTCTCTTGTTCGTGGCATCTATAACGTAGGTTGGTTGACATAGGTTCGTCAACAAGTCACATTCATACCAAGGTTACCAATCACAGGTTTGACTGGGGTTGAGGTTTGCAATTTGCACCTTCCGAATCTTCGTAGAACAATGTGTTTTGCGTCGAGTGCACATCATCTAGTATCAGAGCTGGTTTTATAAGGTCTAGTTATCCTAATTTTACTGCTTTTCATTAGACAATTTGAGATTTATTAAACTAGGGTTTCGGGCTTTAACCAAATTAGGGTTCCGAAATTGTTCTTGCTGCATTTTTTTTTTCAATTGTTCGCATGTTGTTTGTGTTTAACTTATATATATTATATATATATATAGTCTATCATAGCGAGATCTGATTGTATTTGAGTACATAAAAAAAAGAGAAAGATAAAAAATATTTATAAAAAAATGAAGAAGACGACTCGTTTATCATTGGACCGAATTGAGATTAGCGAAAGTTGTTGAATTGTTTGGTTCGAAAATTCTTGAAGCAGTACATCGCCAAATTGTTTGATCTTACTTGATGTTTGGTTGATTGTTGTAAGGTGGTTGAGAGATTGGATTCTAGTCCGAAAAAGAGCTTGTGTGAAGGAAACGAGAGGTAAGAGGCAAGAGTGACAAACACCTTGAGCGAAACATGTGAGGGAGTGTTGGTGAGATTTCCTTTATTTCTAGTGTTTTTTTTGTAGGGTAAAATCATGTGCGTGACCAAGAAAGCGTGAATCAAAGGGAGAATGGTTCCAAACATAGGGATGATGCAATTTTGGAAGGCATCTTGCAGTTGAGAGTGTAACTTGAAGCGTTTATTAGCTGAGTTGTGGGGTGTGATATGAGGCTTGATGGTGATCATGAGCCACCACATCGGAGACCGCAAAATTAGTGAGATGAACCTAGAACACGACCTAGATTGCAGCGGCAATTTGATGATCAGTATGAGGTTGACATGGAGGATGATCGAGATGGCTGGTTTGGAAGGTGGAATGGGGGCCCAGGGCTTAAACACCGAGAAGATGATGAGTTTAGCAACATCATGATGAAAATTTCATCTTTTCAAGGAAAGAATGATCCTGATGCGTACCTAAAGTGAGAGAAATGGATGGAAATGATATTTGACTGCCAACGATATTCCGAGCTCAAGAAGATAAAAATCGCTATTGTTGAATTCATTGATTATGCTATAATTTGGTGGGATCAACTTGTGACTAGCAAGAGACGAAATGGTGAGAGGCCGATAGATACGTGAGATGAGATGAAAATGGTGATAGGAGGCATATTGTACCAAGTTATTACCACTGGGACTTGTTCCATAAGCTACAAAATCTCACACAAGGCGGTAGGAATGTGGAGGAGTACCATAAGGAGATGGAGATTGCTTGATCCGTGCTAATGTGGTGGAGGACCAAGAGGCCATAATGTCACGATTTTTTGAGTGGTTTGAATTGAGATATAGCGAGGGTGGCGGATCTACAACATTATGTTGAGTTAGAGGAATCGGTGGGCAAAGCCATCAAGGTTGAGAGGCAATTGAAGTTGAACCAAAATTACAAGAGTAGTGGAGGTTCAAGCTCGAATTGGAAGTCTAATTAGAAGACAGATGAGCAATCAAATTGGATAGGAAATAACACTAAGGTTGAAACTTTAAAGGGGAAGAATAAGGATGGCAAAGTTGGTTTATATCCTATTCTAGGTAAAGCCGAAAACCCTAACACTCAGACTTGAGATATTAAATGTTTCAATGTATGGGCAAGGGTCATATAACAAATCAATGCTCTAATAGGAGAGTGATGATCATGACTGGACATGGTGGGTTGAATCCAAAAGTAAAAGGGAGGAAGAGGATGATGAAATGCCACAATTGGAGGATTGTAGTGATGTTGAGATGCCAATAAAGGGTAAATTGATGGTGGTTATGTGTTCTCCTAGTGTTCAAGCCAAGGAAGAGGAGCATCAACAATAATGTGATAATATTTTCCGTACAAGATGCTGGTGAATGGTAGGATTTGTAATTTGATTATTGATGGAGGTAATTGTGCGAATGTCACAAGTTATACCATGGTGGAGAAGTTGGGGTTAAAGACTGCAAAACACCTAGGCCATATAGACTTTAATGGTTGAATGATAGTGGTAGGTGAATGTGTCGAAGCAAATCCGAGTTCCATTTGAGAGGAAGATATAAGGATGAGGTGGTATGTAATGTTGTACCTATACAAGTGGGCCATGTTTTACTTGATAAGCCATGGCAATATGATCGAAGGGTACATCATGATGGGTACAATAACCGATATTCGTTAGTGATGAATCAAAAGACTTACACCTTTACCAATGACACCTAGTGAGACGTATGAAGATCAATTAAAAATACAATGTAACGTCAAGAGATATGTGAAAGGTGAGGTGAGAGGCATAGAAAGAGTGAGGCCGAGGGAAAAGAGAAAGAAAAGAAGAGAGGAAAAAGCGAAAGAACTTCTATGCAAAACCGAATGAAGTGAGAAAAGCTTTAGTTTTGGATGGACCGATACTTGTATTTTTGTACAAGGAGGTTTTGTTTTTCTACTAACGACCTTCACTCAAGTTTGCCTAGTTTATTGTGTCTTTATTACAGGAATTGAAGATGTCTTTTCTGATGAGCTTCCTGGAGGGTTACCATCAATTCGAAGCATAGAACATCAAATCGATTTGATTCCTAGTGTGCTACTGCCTAACTGATCCCATATGGAAGCAATCCCAAGGAGACAAAAGAACTTTAGTGGCAAGTTAGTGAATTATTGGAGTAAAGGTGCGTACAAGAGAGTCTTAGCCCATGCTCCTTCCTATTTTGTTGGTGCTAATAAAGGATGGCTCATGGCAGATATGTATTGATTGCCAAGCAATTAATAACGTTACGGTAAAGTGTGGACATCCTATTCCTAGGTTAGATGACATGTTGGATGAGTTGCATGGTCTTGCATATTTACTAAGACTGATTTGAAAATTTGTTATCAGATTAGGATGAAAGAAGGGGATGAATAGAAAACTGCATTCAAGACCAAGTAAGAATTGTATGAGTGGTTAATCATGCCATTTGGATTAACTAATGCACCTAGCACTTTCATGCAATTATGAATAATGTTTTGCATGCTATTATTGGTTGATTTGTGGTTGTTTATTTTGATGATATCTTGATATAGAACAAAGCCTTAAAGACTATATTGAGCATGTATGAGCTGTTTTGCAGGTTTTAAGGGCCGAACAATTATACGCTAACTTAAAGAAGTGCTCTTTTGTGACTAACAAATTAATATTTTTAGGATTTGTTATTAGTATGATGGTATGCAGATTGATGAGGAAAAGGTGAAAGCAATTCGAGAGTGGCCGACACTTAAGATTGTGGGAGAGGTGCACAGTTTTCATGACTTAGCGAGTTTTTACCGATGATTTGTGAAAGACTTCAGCACCATTACCGCACCTTTGACCGAGGTTATCAAGAAGCATGTGTATTTTGCATCGGGAGAAGAGCAAGAGAGAGCATTCAATATGTTAAAAGACAAGTTGACTAATGTTCCTTTGTTATCTTTGCTGAATTTCAGTGTTGCTTTTGAGATAGAGTGCGATGCTTCTGGTACAGGAATTCGAGGCATAGAATATCAAATCGATTTGATTCCTGGTGTGCTACTACCTAATTGACCTGCATATAGAAGCAATCCCAAGGAGACAAAAGAACTTCAATTGCAAGTTAGTGAATTATTGGAGCAAGAGTACATGCGAGAGAGTCTTAGCCCATGCTCCATTCCTATTTTGTTGGTGCCAAAAAAGGATAGCTCATGGCGGATGTGTGTTGATTGCCGAACAATTAATAACGTTACGATAAAGTATCGACATCCTATTCTTAGGTTAGATGACATGTTGGATGAGTTGCATGGTTCCTGCATATTTATTAAGGTTGATTTGAAAAGTCGTTATCATCAGATTAGGATAAAAGAAGGGGATGAATGGAAAACTGCGTTTTAAAGGACCAAATAAGAATTTTATAATTGGTTAAATCATGCCATTTGGATTAATTAATGCACCTAGCACTTTCATGTGAATTATGAATCACGTTTTGCATGCTTTTATTGGTTGATTTGTGGTTGTTATTTTGATGATATCTTGATATATAACCGAAGCCTAAAGACCATATTGAGCATGTGCGAGCTGCTTTGTAGGTTTTAAGGGCCGAGCAATTATATGCTAACTTAAAGAAGTGCTCTTTTTGTGACTAAAAAATTAATATTTGTAAGATTTGTTGTTAGTGCTGATGGTATAGAGGTTGATGAGGAAAAGGTGAAAGCAATTCGTGAGTGGCTGACACTTAAGACTGTGGGAGAGGTGCGTAGTTTTCATGGCTTAGCGAGTTTTTACCGATGATTTGTGAAAGACTTCAGCACCATTGCCACACCTTTTGCCGAGGTTATCAAGAAGCATGTGGGTTTCACGTGGGGAGAAGAGCAAGAGAGAGCATTCAACCTATTAAAAATAAGTTGACTAATGCTCCTTTGTTATCTTTGTCGAATTTCAGTGCTGCTTTTGAGATAGAGTACGATGCTTCTGGTATAGGAATTGGAGCCGTGTTGATGGAAGGAGGATGTCCCATAGCTTATTTTAGTGAAAAATTAAGTGGAGCAACATTGAATTATCCTACTTATTATAAGGAGATGTATGCTTTGGTACGAGCTTTGAAGACTTTGCAAGATTACCTATGGCCAAAGGAGTTTGTGATCCACATCGACCACAAGACTTTAAAGTACTTGAAGGGGCAGCAAAAGTTGAATAAAAGACATGCCAAATGGATGGGAGTCATCGAGACCTTTCCATATGTGATTAAAGTACAAGAAAGGTAAGGAAAATGTGGTGGCTGACGAACTTTCTCAAAGATACGCATTCTACTACTCTAGGAGCAAAGTGTCTAGGCTTTGAACATATCAAAGACTTATATACTAATGATGATGACTTGGGAGAGTGTTTGAGGCTTGTGTGAACATGCTACATTGATAAATCTATAGGCATGATGGCTTATTTTTCGTGAAAAAAGTTATGTTGCTAAGATGCTTTGCATGAGGTG
>JAGVVM010001161.1:0-37202 GCA_019149425.1 Psidium friedrichsthalianum | reverse complement strand
GGTTTCAAAAATTTCGCCCATGGTCGAGATTCTGCCCGTGCCATTAGGTATGGCCAGGGGAGAGATCTCCAACATGAAGAAAGCTCGGGATCGGGATGAGGTCAACCGTACCTCAAAGGTGAGGTCGGGTGGATTCCTGCGCGATACCATCCTAATTACTAGCGACCCGGGTCTGATCGTGATGAAAATGCAACACAATAAACATGCGAACACATGCCATATTATTCAGATCAGAAATAAAATTAAACTATATTACCCTGCAAAACAAAGGTTAATAATAGTTTAAATTTTATCCTACAAAAAACATATAACACCTAAGTCATCAATGAAGTGAAACCAACCAAGAGAAAGATCATCACAAGAATTCGGCCTAAGTCCTCTTGGAATACAAATGAAATTTGCAAAAATTCATAGGTCAACCATTAAGCCCAATTTTTTTTCGAAAACTTCAAGTATTAGTCCCCAGCGGAATCGCCAAGCTATCGCGACCTAAAATTATGGAATTCCAGGTTAATGGATTACTGTATTAATTAAATGAATTAACTAATCTAACTCGAGCATTCCCAAGCTCTACCAACTCACAACTTAGGTTTATGTTCAAATTATTTAAATTTGGAGCCACTACTAGTTTTTTTTTGGTAGGTAGATTAGAAATATAAATAAATATCGGGAGAATACCTTTTTTTTTGCTAACCAGATATTCAAATTTCGGGACTTGATTATGTTAATTTTTTCATTAACACCCTTTCGGTACCATTCTTGTGAAAAAAAATTTCTTGAATTGGCCAATTTAATTAATTTCTTTGGAAACCAAGGTGCAATTTATCTTCTGGGATTTTCTTGAAATAATGAATGCAATGCCAATGCAACTATATGAGTGCAATTATGACATGAAACTATATGATGCTATGCATTCTAAACTATATAACAAACATGATGTCTAAGAAAACTTTAAGTTAAGTGCACGAGAAAATATGGATTCTAATGATATGCAAAATAACAAAAATGAAGAAGAATGCATGCTAATTTTCAAAGTGACATGATATGAGTTTTAATGCACACAAAGCGTGAGTTAAAATTTAAAAGATTATGTCATGCAAAGGGTGCAAATCTACCTATATGACGTGAATAAAAATGCATGAATGACATGGTAAATATGCATGATCTACCCTATATGAAATGCACATGCATGACATTTTTTTTGTATTTTCGGATTAAATGAAAGAAAAAATAAAATAAAAAAATGGTCTGAAAGTTGATAACAATTGATATAAATTAAGAAAGTGATCACTCAAAGTCTAATTATATCAAAAGGTATCTTGACATTTAATTCTATCTTAGACCATGATTTGATGTTCTTTTTGTAATTTTTTTTAATTGAAAACAGAATCAAATAAAAGTATAACAAATTTTGAGTGCCGTACACCATGCGATCCGAATTTTTTTGATGAATTCGCTTTATACCCAAGGTTTAGGATCAGAAAGGAATTTATTCACTTTGTACCCCGAGGGTAGGGTTGGATGGTGAATTTAAATGAAATTTATCGGTCCGATTGTCCAAAAGTTATGGGATGAGATGGATGATTTCATTTGTGCGGATGACGTCGTACTTCGAGGGTGAAGTCGGATAGTCACCCATAATGCACATATCGAGGAACAAAGGCACAAGATATTATGTACTATACTCAAGGAATATTATAAAAATATTTGGTTTAGACTATAGTGAAAAATGAATGAAATTTTTTGGCCGAGCTGGGGTAAGTATCGAATTTTGAAGAGCCTATTGCCCTATTCATGAAGGATATTCAATCGAGATAACCACACACCAGATATATTGGTATTTTAAAAAAATGCGAATATTTCGAATTTTATGCTCGATCCCTTAAAGATAATGAAAATTGAGCCGCAAAACATATCAAATATCTGAAAGAATATCCTTAACATATGATCCGAATTTGACACATGCACCATGTCTTTAGAATTAGATTTAAAGTTTCGAATTACTCAAAAACTGAATCACAGAGGTATCCACTATTCCAATAAGTCCATCCGAAACTGAAAAAGAAAAAACATCCTCTTATCTGCAAGACAATTCTCTCGAATTTCGAACAGCCAAATTAAGCATTCCCCTTAATGATTTTTTTTTAAAATTCAAGATGCCTTGCCGATTACCTATGATTTTCTGCTAAAACTGATAATCATTCAATTAACGTTTTAGGCATCAAACCAATTGCGGAAGTTAACAAATGATTTATAGTTTGAGATCTCAATCGGCATCTTGGCCAGAGCATATTCAAATTTCGAGAATCATAAAGACATGAAGGGACATTCAGAAGCCAAGAAACAACAAGGAAGATTATACTCTGACACATAAATTTCGCTTTTGGTGTGAGGATAGACAATTCAAGATAAACAATCACCACATGAACATTCATTGGAATATGCAATTCCACCCATCAGATAAGCAAATATTCGATGATAGAAAATTTTACCTTGAATTGAATGCCAATTTTGATAGCCGAATTTAAACGAAACTTGAATATTGAGCTTGAACTTTGGTCTCAATGGCTACGAATGTAAATCAGATTTTTGTAGCAGGAAGATAGCAGGAAGTCAGCATCGAATAGTGATAAAATTGGGCCTGATCAGTAGCAGGATGGTCCTTCGTATAACAAAAAAGAACGAACAGTAGAGACATTGGGATGAGCCCTTTTGATCAATGCAGGGGAGCAGGCCTTCACTTGGAAAAAAAAAACAGCTTTGGGTATGGTCCTCCAAACGGTGGCTTTTGTTCCTTCTGACTTGGTGGTCAACAAAAACCAAGGAATCAATGACACAAGTGGAAGATGAAAAGAGAAATTCAGCCAACCTCGTATAGAAATAAAAAGATGGGTCATTGATTCCAGCGACTACTATGGCTAGACGAAACTGAAGCGATCTAATTAGTGAGCTGTATCGACTCCTAGCCCCAGTGCATAAGAGATTTGGTGCTTGAAAACAGCTGTCCAACCACCCTTCAGAGGACGTGCATTCATGAGAAAAACTTTGAAACCTTCTTCTCCATCTCTTTTTTTTTCTTTCCAGATTTTATATCCCCCCATCTATCTCTCTTGGTTCTTTCTTAAGCAATCAGGTCCCTTTTTTGTGAGAGCCTCTCATGATTTTATTGATTCTATCGCCCCCCACCTTTTCATCATTTCCTCCACTCTCTTTTTATTTTATTATTTTTTTAGTGCTTTTGGTCCTTTCTTTTGCAAGTGGAGTCTCCACCAGCTTCTTGGATGCGCTTGGTGGGTGTTCCTCCCCAAAATCATGATGAAGATCCTCCTTATTGAAGGATTGCTCCACCGAAAGCGCCACTAAAATTGTCCTCCCCCTATTTTGATTTTTCTATAGAATAGTCAATGCTTTACACAGTCAAAAGAGGGAAATTAGTGGAAAGATACAACTTCATCAGTTGTCACCACAAAATGGTAAAACGAATGCTAAGAGAATAAAACTAAAAACAGGCCATCCAAGTAGAAAATTAAATTAGGCACATGAAACTACACTAAAATGGCTTAAATATTTTTTTTAGAGACTAAGGTTAGGCTCTAATTTTTTTTATAAAATAAATGATTAAATGAGAAAAATCAAAATTTAGGTGTCTATACTAGACTTTTATTTACTCCACCAAAATGGTGAGCACAAACCTGATTACTTCAATTTTTGAGAAGAATTGCCTAACTAGTCCCAATTTTAATGATTGGCTATGAAATTTGAGAATTGTTCTCAACTTATAAAAGTTTGGATATATGTTGGACGAGAAGATGCCATCTTCGTTCCCTAAGGTAGTACCCTAGAGGAATGAGTCACTTATGAGAAGTGGCTTGAGGATAACCTAAAAGTTATGTTATACATGCTTGCTTCAATGAATAATGAGTTTCAAAAGAAGTATTAGAACATGGATAGTGCAAGATCAATTATTCTGCATTTAAAAGAATTTTTTTATGAGAGTAGTGGAATCTCTACATATGAGATATCTAAAGCAGAGGGATCATCACTGAATGATCATGTCCTCAAAATGATCTGGCACATTGAAAAGTTGGTGAGTTTAGATATCACCATGGATAATGAGTTGGCTATGGATTTGATCCTTCAATCTTTGCTTGATCCTTCTTTAGTTTGTCTAGAACTTCCATAACTTCCACATGCATAATATGGAGAAAACTCTTGTCAAGTTACATAGCATGCTTGTGCTCCATAAGAAGAAAATACACAACTCGAGGCCAAATATAATGGCTGTGGCTAAAGCTTTATCTTTGAGAAGTAAGACTTTTTTGAAGAAAAGTAAAAGGAAGCCTAAGAAATCAGTTGTGTAGCTAAAGCGAAAATTGAAAGAGGGAAATATTGCTATTGCAATGTATTTGGGCACTGGAAGAGGAACTGCAAAAAGTACCTTACAAGCTTGAAAGTCAAGCCGAAGGACCAACCTTATAAAGATATGGTGTCTATACTTATTAAAACTAATTTGATGAGTGTTGAATTCAGCTTATGTGTTCTAGATTCTGTTATAACGTCACACGTTTATATGTCATTATAGAATCTAGAAATAAGCAGGATGCTGCGGCGAGATGAAATTGTTATGACGTTTGCAAATGGAGCAAAAGTTGCTGACTTAACGATAGGGACATTTCGTTTGAGGTTGCCTTCTGGATATGTAATGATTTTACAGAACTATCTATATTATGAAAATGCTATACAAAACATTATCTTTGTACCCTATTTGGTAAAAAAGAATTATGAATTTTCTTTTACTGAAGATGTATGTTCCATTTTTCATAATAGAAGATGTGTTGGTTCTGGTACATTGATCAACAATCTATATCATTATGATGTCTAGTAATGTGATTACCGATCTCAATAAGCAGAAAAGTTTCAATGTGAATGTCATTACTAAATGACATAGAGATAGTTCAAATCCAAAGTATGTTTGGCATGTCAAATTAGGTCATATTAGAGAAGGTAGAATCAACAATTTTACTAATGGTGGATATATCAATCTATCTGGTTTTGAGTCATATTCAACCTGTAAGCCATGCTTTTAAGAAAAAATGACCAAAATGCCCTTTATGGGGTATAGTGAGCGAGATACCGACTTACTTGGATTGATACATTCAGATGTGTGTGGACTAATCAATGAAATTGCTAGAGGCGGCTATTCTTACTTCATTACCTTTATCGATGATTTCTCACAGTATGATTATTTATACTTGATGAAGTGTAAACCTAAATCCTTTGAAAAGTTCAAGGAATTTAGAAATGAAGTTAAGAAACAAACAGGAAAGAGTATTAAGGCTCTTCGATCTGATCAAGAAGGTGAGTACATTAGTACTGAGTTCCTGGATTATCTCAAAGAAAATGGCATTCTATCGTAATGGACACTTCTGGCCACTCCAAAGTATAACGGTTTTCAGAAAGAAGAAATCGCACCCTATTAGATATAGCGCTATCTATGATGAGTTACATCGATTTTCTCATATCCCTTTGGGGATATGCCCTTGAAACAGCCGCATATAAGCTGAATAGACTGTTATCCAAGTCTGTTCCTACTACATATATGAGATATGGAATAATAGGAGACCAAGTCTTACTCATGTTAAGATTTGGGGCTGTCCAACTTTCCTTAAGAAGCTGAAAATAGATAAGTTGGAGGCAAGGGTCTTAACAGAGTCACTCATTAGATATCCTAAAGAAAGCCTTGAATATTATTTCTATTTTCACTTTGACCAAAGAGTTTAGGTCAGTAGGCATGCTCCCTTTTTAGAGAATCAGTTCGTCCAAGAAGGTGGTGCTAGACGCAAAATAGTTTTGTAAAAACAAGAAATCGATGAAGCACCATTTGACCAAGTTTAGACACCGATCTCTAATTCAATGGGAGTTTCGAATACACATCCTCTTAGAAGGAGTGCGAAAATGTCTCATCCTCCTAGACGTTATAGATACTTGATTGAGGATATTCAATCGTTATTTATTGCAAATGATGGTGATCAACCAGTGATCCTAACACCTATGAACAGGTGATGTTAGACATCAGTTCTTGTAAATGGCTTGAAGCCACGAAATCTGAAATCATTAGAAAGAAATGATCGATTATGATGAAAACTTTCTTGCCTGTGGCCATGCTAAAATCCATTTAGATTTTATTAGCTATAGCTGCACATCTAGATAATCACATATTCCAAATAGATGTGAAAACGGCTTTCCTAAATGGATTCCTCGAAAAGGATATCTATACGGAATAACCTCGGGATTTTGAACCCCTATGTAAAAGCCATAAAGTGTGCAAGCTTAAGAGATCCATTTATAGACTAAAATAAGACTCCAGAAGTTGGAACATCTGTTTTGATGAAGTGATCAAATTATTTGGCTTCATCAAGAATCCGTATGAACCGTGTGTATATAAGAAGCTTAGTGGGAATGCTATTGCATTCCTAATTTTTGTATGTCGATACTATGCTTTTGATTAATAATCATATACTAATGATATTATCGATCAAACTATTCTTGTTACAAAAATTCTCCGTGAAAGACTTGGGAGAGGTAACCTACGTGTTAGGTATCGAGATCTATAGAGATAGAACGAAATGTTTAATTAGCCTCTCACAGTTCACATACATAAATAAAGTGTTTAAAACGGTTTAACATGAAATGTTCCAAAAGAGGATTATTGCTTTTCAGCATGGAATCCATCTTTCTAAAGGAATGTATCCCAAGACTCCTAAGAAAAGAGAACGGATGGCAAAGATACCTTACATATATGCTATTGGAAGCATAAACATATGCAATACTATGTACGAGATAAATGTTACCAACAGATATTAGTCTGATCCAAGCAAAGAGCACTGGATAGCCATCAAGAATATCCTTAAGTATGATGAAGGACTAAGGATTTATTCTTGATATTCGGTGAAGGAGAATTTAAAGTTGAAGCTTATACAAATTCTGATTTTCAATCAAATTTTGATGACTTTAAGTCAACATTTGAATTTGTATTCATGCTGGATGGTGGTGTGGTCAGTTGGAAAAGTTCAAACAAAGTATAACGGCTGATTTTACCACTGAGGCAGAGTATGTGGCGGCTTCTAAAGCTATAAAGGAAGTAGCTGGATGAAGAAGTTTAATCTCAAAGTTTGGAGTAGTTCCCTCAACTGAATAGCTGATTACATTATTTTGCGATAACAATGGGGCATATCTCAAGCAAAGAGTCAAGGTCTCGTTAAAAGTCCAAGCATATAAAAAAGGTGCTTCCATCTCAATCGTGAGATTGTTGGGAGAGGTGACATCACTTACAAAAGATAACATCAGTAAAAAATGTGGCGGATCCCTCCTAAAGTTTACCTCAGTTTATATTTGAAAAACACATTGATAGAATGGGTTTGAAATACCAGCATGGGTTGGTTTTAGTGCAAGTGGGAGATTGGTTAGGTGTATTCATAAAGCAACCATGTAGTTGTTATATTTGGGCATTTTATTGTATTTTCAATCTAATTAATAGTAAAGACATGTTCATTCTTTTTTTTCACTTACTTTAAATGAATGAAGTCCATAAGATCAATTGTGACAAAACCTACTCTTAAGACGTGGAGAATATGTATGACCGGTTATCAGTAGACCAATCATTAAATTGTTCCCGTTTAATGGATCATGAGTGGATATCGATAATCCTATGAGATCGATGCGTTCTAAACCTTGCTATTGAGTATTAGATACTCAAAAGGATGATAAGTCGCAGGTCATTGAACATTAGATGTCCGAGTTAAAATGCAGGTGCTCGTATTGGATGAGTTCCACTGAACGTGCCATATATTGAATGGATAGCGAACATGGAAGCTCATGCATGGTCAATGACTAATCGTGCATGGTCAATGGACTAATCGCTCATGCTTTGGTTAGGTCTAAATGATCCTCAAACTTGAGGCCACGGTGATGGCTTGTATATCGAATGGCTATGGTTCATAAGTGCATACATTGGCATGTCGTCAATTCACCTCTGTACTTGATGGCCATGGTCTATTCGCATACGATTCACAGGTATGTGCGACAGTGAGATCTATCTCATTATTAAATATGATGTTGATGTCTATACAATCTAATCGTGATAGTGCATGAAAAATTCTCGACCAGGGTGTAGAGTATGCCCTAAAGTAACCATGTGATGGTCACACGTATGCATAAATATTGTACTATCGATCTTCAATTAATAGCAAGACGCATGCTTATTCATCTTGTCCTTTAATTTAGATGAATAAAGTCCATTAGATCAATTGAAACTGATACCCATTCTTGAGGTGTCAAGAATGTGGAGGGTTATCAGTTGGTCTTTAATCTTCAAATTGGTTTCCTGGTCGAAGGATCGTGGATTGGGGCATCACGAGCCGTTGAGACCAGTGTGTTCGCAGTCTCGCTATTGAGCATTGGATGCCCAATAGGGATGACGAGTCACAAGTCATCAGACGTTAGACGTCTAAGCTGGAACACAGGTATTCTATCGAAACGAGTTCAATCGAATTCACTGAACGTGACGAAAGAACGGTTGACTAACATAGAGGCTTCGTGCTTGGTTAATGTCTCAATTGCTCTTGCCTTTGGTGTGTTAATGATCCTTAGACCTGAGCCACGATGATGGCTTGTATATTGGATGGCTATGGTTCACAGGTACGATATTGGCCGATCATTGATCCGCCTCTATGCATGATGGTCACAGTACTCCATATACGAAGTCACAGGCGTGGGCAACAGTTGGGATCTGTCTCCTCATTAGATGAGTTTGATGTCCTATGCGATCTATTCGTGATGGTGCATTAGAAAGTCATTGGTCAAAGCAGAAGTCGAGAGGAGTCTCGCCGAATGCACGTCAGATAGATTTGTGCATATGATCGAATCTGTGGATTTGATTCAGATATCCATGGCCCTCGTTCGATCAGGACATGGTAAGACAGAAGGACTGAATAACACCGAACCAAGGCCAACAGGTTCACTTTGTCCTCGTACTTCATTTTGATTGGATAACTGTGATATGTTGCTAAACGTCACTCACGGTTTGTGGGATCTAAGGTTTGATTTGGGACGATCAACTCCTTGAGGAATCTCACTGCCAGTTCAGGAGTGAACTTAGGGATGTCACACGCCTTAACCAATATCTGGTGACGTCCATGACGAAGACGGGATCGCGAAAATGCGATAGGACTATTTGGATAGTCAAAAGGATTTAAAACGGATTAGATTCGTTTCCTCCTTTTAGAACTCACTAAAGGACGAAATAGATGACGCAGGCATGACATCATGATGATGTCATGGATGATGTAATGGTTACATCATGCCTGCATCATTATTGGATAAGGATTGTTATCCAAAAGAGAGGATAAGAAAGGTTATCCTCTAGAAAATGTCAAAAGTAGGATAGGATTTTCTATCCATTTAACAGAGACGTTTGGCATGTTAAACAACGTGATTTGATTGCGAAATTCAAGGAGCATCGAGCCTAGAATGTCTAGAGCCTGTGGATAAAGAACGACGCCCAAAATGATGCCATTTGAGCCGCCCAATTAGGTGGCCATGACCGGCCGACGGGCTAGTCAAGGGCGGCAAAATTGCCGCCTTTGACCCCGCCCATTAGGGCAGTGCCGCGTGGCTAGTCAAAGGCGGTTTGACCACCTTTGACCAGTAGCCAGCTGGCTGGCCACGTAGGCCAGCTGGCAGCCCACGTGGCAGCCTCCCATTGGCCGCCACGTGGGGCGGTTTAAACCGTCCCTCCCCCTCTCTTTCTCTCTCTCAATCTCACCTCTATAAATAGAGGTGAGGGGCCTCATATTCTAAAGTTAGACACTTGAGAGAAACACATACATTCGTGCCAAATCTCGTGAGAAAAGTGAGCTCGAGAATCGACCGATTCAGATACACAAAGTTTGTATTTCCATTGGTTGAAAACGAAGGGTTCGGATTGAGACGCCGCGAGGATTACTAATATAATCCGAGGGCCGTTTCTCCGAATTTCCATCTTCAAGGTTGTACAAGTGTTAGGGCGTGTCTGAACTAGAGGCTCGACACTTCTTGGGCTCGAGGAGAAAGAAGCAGAGACGCATCCAACCTCTGTTATCCAGGTACATTTCTAAACTAGCTTTAGAAAGTTTGATTTTCAATTTAAGTATACAAGGATTTCTAAGATGATCTAGGGCGTCGTTTGAGTTTATTTTCTTCCGCTGCGCATATGGCATGTTTTCCTGTATTTAACAAGCGCTCAGGACCGCTAGAAACCCAACAAGTGGTATCAGAGCCACGCTTAGAACTCCCGTATACTTGGAATATCGTCGTCAGGTCTTCAAAATTGGTTTCCAAACTTCACAGACCCGACCCCACGCATGTCTGGACTTGACATAAGGCCTCAGGGATCATTGGACGACCTCGGATGGGCGGTAGGACCGCTCGGGACTCACGGCCAAAGGCGAAAACCGCCAATGGCCGTGATGGGTCAAAGGCGGCCACCGCCTTTGACCAGGGGTATGCGCGGTAATTTTGTAAAATTAAATTGTTTAAGTTTTGCAAAAGACAAACCGAATCAATTTGATCGAAAATGTTCAAACGGACTTGGAATGAGCTCAAATTTGGTCGAGCACTCGGAAACGGGCATCTGACCAAAAGTCACTGCCTTTAACTGTGAACTATGGTGGATTTTGGCATTTTGGGGTCGTTTGGACACGTTTCTGGCTCTGTTCTTCCGATTATGATATCGAATATCGCAAATTGCTGTGAATTAATGTTTTATTGTTCTTTTAATGTATTTGAGCATGTGCCATGATATGTGTGTGATATAAATATGATGTCTATTCTGGCGGATGAGTTATTATCTATTTGGAGAATATATCTGCTACTACTGGTTACTGCTAGGACTGGTAGAAATGGAATAGACATAGGTGAGACCTATTATGAGACCTAAAATCTCCTCAATTGAATATCAAGTTGTAATGGGTATTAGACTCGTGGCCTACCACCGTCGTGGACTTGATGATTTGCCATAGTGAGTTGATTGACTCGTCATGGATACATGGGGGTCAATTGCCGTCTATGACAGAGGACCAATCCATAAAAGCATTGGCTGCTATGGACATTGAAACCAGGTGATTCTAATAACTGTTAAGTGAAAATTCATTTGTATTTCAATGTCTACAAGTGACGGTGGGTTAGACTTGACTGTGATCATGAGATCAATAACTGTCAGGTGAGACCTTCATGATCTAGAGGCCGAATAATGATTGGGATGAGCATGAGATGCCTGGATAGGTTGATCCACTCATCTAATTCATGATGAACGCCAATAACTGTTAGGTGAGGCGGGCCGTGAACTGATGGGACTCCAATCCCCACTAATAATCTGGCTCAACGAGGACTGCCGTTTCTCACTAGAGGAGTACTAGAGGAGTGTGGGACTCGATAAATTTAGTGAGAGCCTATTTCATTTAAAGGCCAAAATGAAATAGTAGGTAATCGATAGTCAATACCTAATGACCTGATTTTCTGCACTAGATTTTTGACATACTCTGTTAAAATGGTGAACACAAACCCAATTGCCTCAATTCTGGACAAGAACTGCTTGACTGGTCCAAATTTCAATGATTGGCTTCAAAATTTGAGGATTGTCCTCAACATAGAGAAGCTTGGATATGTGCTAGATAAGGACTTGCCAACAAAGCTCCCTGATGGTGCGACCACAGACGAGCGAGACACTTATGAGAGGTGGAGAGAGGACGACCTAAAGGTTAGGTCGTACATGTTGGCGTCCATGAATAATGAATTTCAGAGGAAACATGAGAACATGGACAGCGTAAGGTCGATTATTCTTCATCTGAAAGAGTTCTTCGATGAGAATAGTCGAACCGCTAGATATGAGATATCCAAGGCGCTGTACCACATGAAGATGCCAGAGGGTGCCTCTGTTAATGATCATGTTCTCAAGATGATCTGGCACATTGAAGAGGTTGCGAGGCTGGACCTTATCATGGATAATGAGCTGGCTGTGGATTTGATCCTCCAGTCCTTGCCTGATTCCTTCTCAAGCTTTGTTCAGAATTACCACATTCAAGAATGTGAGAATTTGAATTGCCTTTGGAAATGTGAGCGGACCGAACAAATCGGGGAGCCTACTCTATAAGTCGAGGAGTGGCTCGTCTTTGACTTTGCCTGTGCGAAATGCATAGGTGAAGTGAAGCATTTGGGCCTTTTCAATGTTGACAACCGTCATGGTCGTCGGTCGAATGCCCCTGCAAAGAAAGAAAGCAAAAAGATTACCCTTGAAACCAAACGAGTTAAGGAAGACATACTCTCCTTTTCACTTCAAGGTCTGCCACTAATTTGCCCTATTTTCATCAGAATAGACCTCATCAGATGATCATAATTTTGCCCCCTTGGGGCTATCTTTTTCGACATGTTAAATGTTAGTATAAACATTTCCTGTCAAAAGAAAAGGAGACATGTTAGTCGGTATTGGAAGGGATAAATTGGAAACGATACCGATTTACCCTTCATCTTGAATGCCTTGCACGACCCTTTTACCAAGTTTTACTGGGTTGAGTTTTCCTCGACTTTCGTGAGCCACTTTCCCATTAGGGCTAAGATTGTGGCAACGTACTGATTTCAGTCTCGTTCGTTGAGTACTCTTATTTCTTTCTGCAAAAAGAAACGTGCAAAAAATTATTTTATTTATTTACAATACTTACAACATTCCCCATCCTCGGGAATCGAACTCGGGGCGTTTCGAACCACTGTCATCCCCCCACGCCATCTGATCCACCAGACCATAGGCGTCCATGGAGGCTCCCTTTCAAGGGTTAATCTTCAGATGGCATAGTCTTGTCGTATTGGGCAATTCCTCGTCATGATGTTTTCCAAGGTAATTTACAATCCCTGTTAAGACGGAATAGAGTAATTCAGAACTCGAGACGATCATGGGTAAATTGGAACGATACAAAACTACCCATCTCTAAGGTTGCTCGGGTCTTTCGTTCGCATTTTCCTCATTTGAGGCCATCCATCTAGTGGCAATGTCCACAAATTGATTTGTCCCCAGTCTCGTTTAACAAAGGAACTTCGCATTTGGGTATGATTGTATTCTCAGGGCAGTTTGCAAATTCCTGAGAATAGAAGGGGTCTAATTTAAAACTGGAGCAATTGGTGGTAAATTAAAACGATACGGAGTTACCCTTTGGGTTTTCGCAGACTTTTAGTTGCAATTAATTCGTCGTGAGTTTAGTAAGGTGACGGATTCAAGCATTTAATAGGAGAAAGGGAGATTACTACTTCTTGTTTTTGCATTTATTCCGGACATCCATAAAAGCATAAAATATCTCATGCAAGGAAATAAAGCATATGCATTCATGCAGGATTGATTTTTCTTCCTTTGCAGGCTCTCCAACAATCAGCTAGTTTCGTTCCAGATCAGGTATGCATCGGTCATGTTGAAGGACCCATGATCACTGATTCGATATATAGGCTCGGTACGCACATCACAGTCCCGGTGCTTTATCAATATTGAACTGGTTGATCATGGTGGAAAGCTCGTCGTCAATGCTACTTGCTTGGTGGTGATACATCCCCTCTTTCTCGAGAGGCATCAATGCTGACCCTATAGGATCGGTCTTTTCGTACCTTCCTCCAATAGAACTTGGTCTCGTTATGAACTAATCTAACTCACCTCTTAAATGAGCATTTTCGATCCTTACATACTACCTTTTGTCGAGGGGGAGGTGGCTATTGCAGTTGGGGCAGGTGGCGAAGTCGAAAGCTTCGTTATACCTCTTGTTCTTTGCTCGGAGTTTTCATTTTCAGCTCTTAGAAACTCGACTTCATAGCGCTCATGTTGAGTCCTTACTTGAGTTCGTCTATTTTGAAACCAAAACTTGATTTGCATAGGGTTCAACCCTAATTCTTGGCTCAGTTCCATTCTTTGTCTGTCATCTGGCATAGGGCACCCTGTGAAGAAATCTTCAAGCTTTTGAACCTGACGCTCGGTGTAACGCCGGCGACGCTTCTTTTGACCCTGGTTATTATTGTCCCTATCTTTATCGAGATCTTGGACGTCATTGGCGTAAGGGCCAAGCTCCATGGTCTGAATTCCAAATATAGCCTCAAACTCTTCATCTCCTATATTCAGCAAGTAACGATAGCTCTCAAGTGTGTTGAGTTGAGATATCCTCGATTGGTTAATGGTTCCTCAATGTTTGCTACCTCCTCTTGTATTTTCACTCTCTTTGAATTTTCTTGTCCGACCGTGTATGCTTTAAAACTCTCTTCTGAGCATAGATGAAGAGTACCAAGAGGACGTCTCTTTTTAAAATCTAGGCGCGGGTTTAGAGACTGTATTGCTTCTTTCGAGAGTTCGGTCTTTCTCAACTTTATCGTATTTCTCACTCAGCTCGTCTTCTTTCATTTTTTCATAGTAGAGGCCCCCGTCATTATCTCTCCCGCTTATCTCCAATGTTGATTTTGCTGGTGCGTTCTCCCATCTTCTACAAATAAAGACGAATTCTATCTTCTTTTCTTCTGCAAATTTTCTTTGTCCCCACTTAAGTCGTCTTTTTCTTCTTCTTTTCCAAAGCGGTGGCATCACCTCAAACCTTTTCTGCAAAGATCTCGGATTTGTTTGGCTCGAGACTGGAGACCGACAAGGGATTCTAGCCGACAAAGACGACACTGAAAGGGAATGGCAGGTAGAAAAATCTAACCAACTGATATTGCCACTGTGAAGTAAATATTTAACGCGAAGCGGATTATCGCCTTCGCATTCCAATCGTCTACTTCACTTCGGCCTTGATTCTCTCCTATATCATTTTAATGATAATGGCCAATCTTCCTACACACATCTTCCCGGCTGAAGTTACGTTCAAATGGGAAAGACTTTATCACCTTCTGCCGAGGCTATATTATATAGCCATCATCTGAATGTTGAAGCCGAGATCCTCGATCTGTCAGGGAAGTAAATCCTCTTCGATTGAAGGTACCAACTTGAGATGGAATACAGGGCGTCCCACACGTCTTCATCAACTTTCTGGAGACCTACCAGAACACTTACAAAACAGTCACCTTAGCCCATATCGTGAAGCTCGCTACCAGATTGAACTGAATGCCTAGAGTTTGTAGAAAACTCGGTGTCCGGTATAGAAGTCGTCAAGTCTGCCGATGAACGAGTCTCACTGTGGTTTACGAGAGAGAGAGCTGGTGGAGTACCTAGCTTTGAACCAGACTTACTTTGAACATGATCCGAGTGATATCGTGATGAAGTTCAGATGTAAGTGGCTGAAGGAGAGGCTCGACGATTTAACGGTGGATATAGCTTTCGAGAGGGACTTGATAAAAAATCTGAAATCGCCATTGAACACCATGAGGTTAATGCAGCCAGGTACAAGGAGAAATGTACCCGCCTGTTCTTCAAGCTTGCAGATCTCGAATCCCAGGTCACTCGTGTACAGAGCATTAATTTCAAGAGAGTTAGTTGAGCACTTTTTGATGCTTATTAGGCTTAATTTGGTTTTACTTTTCCACCTTAATGACTGTTGTAAGACTTGTTGATGAATGGAATGAAGGGAAAGTTTCACATGTTTAGACTTTAATTTTCCTATCATCTCTTCTTCCGCATAGCATGATAGAACGATTTGAGATACTGAAGACGTTGAGGCTTAACGTTCTTCTTGATACTCTTGTTAGCTGCGGTAGATGATGATATCAAGAACACTAAAGAAGCATTCGGCAGCGGCCCCACTAGCTGCCTAGAAACCGCGTTCAATCATGTAAATTAGTAAGCCGTGACTACTCGATCAGTGTGCCAATAAATGCACCAAAGGCACCTGTTGCGTGCCCCACTTCATTCATGTTTTGTTTCTTTCGGCGTCCACTTGCTCGTATCGTAGAAATGGTTGTGGGCCATGTCCATAATAAAACACCGGTTCTCCAAAGTCCTCCACGTGTGTTCGAATCCGAGGAAGTTTTAAGGAAGGCCTTTGGTTGATTTAATCAGACAGGCGCTGCAAGGTCAGGTTAATATGCTTACTTAATGGGTTCAGATTACACAATGTATGCTTTTTTTCAAAAAAGTATAGGAATCTCCCAATACATTAAGAATGCCCCCACGCCTGATCCGGATACATTTACGGCCCCATCAAAATACATAGCTCATACAAGCTGACTGATTGACACGATTCTGTCTCCGGAGGTTTAATCTCTTCGCTTGCCCCCAGGGTTATCGGCTAGGACATCGGTAATTCTTCAAGGCATTCCTGACATGCCATTATCAACGAGCCCAAATTTGCTCCCGCTGAGGTACCTATGATTCCCTACAAAAAAAAAAAGGAAATAATGAATATGTAATCTAAGAAAGGTCGGTCCATTACTCACCTAATTGGTCCAATTTTGTTTTTCAATTTTTGTCGTGAAATTAGACAAAATCGTCATTTTGACAAGATCGGGGAGAAATTCATCAAAAATAGGATTAGCCAGTCGAACTACTTTGTCTCCTAATTTTTGAGATTTCTGAATTTTCGAAATTTTTCGAAACAATTACCCATAAGGGGCAAAATCGTCATTTGAAAAGACCAGGAAGGAATTCATCAAAAATAGGATTGACCAATGAAAATGGCCCGTTTCCTAAATTTGAGATTTTTCGGGATTTTTTTTTTCATTTTTTAGGAAATTTTCCCTTTTTTTTTTTATTTTTAGTCGTTTTTGATCTTTTCTTTAGTTCTTTTTTTTATTATTTCGTTTTTTTTAGATATTTTCGGACCGAATCAGGTTGACCCAACCCACACCTCGAGGGTGCCCCACCCAGACCGTATAGGTCCCGGGCCGATTTAAAACGACGTAATTTTGGATTTTTTGTTTGAATTTTATTACAACAAAACAACTCGACGTGGGGTTTTTCTCGCGCTAATTCCTGACTCCTTGGAAACACCCAGTAGAAAATCCATACATAGATACAAACTACAATTACTGGGAATGATGTAGACCAAAGATAAGTGAATGAAATGCACCAAAACATGACCAAAACCCTTTGGGAAAACCGATGCTGATTGCCTCACCAGACTTGTGGAGGCATTTTAACGAGTTATTTCCGAGCACCTCGAACAAAACCAGCAACAAAAAATGCACATTGACGTGGACTACAACATGCAAGGAACTTTGGGAAATAAGAAAATAACAAAGCATACATAGAAAATGAAGGAGAGCTCGCCCGAATGCGTGAACTCGGGCAGCTCGAGGAAATCTGCGGCTTGAACTCAAGCGCATAAAAACAGGCTATGCGCCTGTTTTCAAGTTCAAAAATCTTCTATCTCGTGCATCATTTTGGAAAAAATGTTCAGTGTTAGATAACTATATAACACCAGGTTTTCAAAATACCAAACTTCTCTACAAATACCAAATGCACATACCATAAGCATGCAGTGAAGAGCCTTCACATACCGCCCAAACACTTAACCAAAAAATGACCAGGGACTATCTCTAGCTTCTGAGCTCACTGAGGCATCTTCACAACCCTGTATTTTGCTCTACAACGAATTCATGAGGAACCACTCATACCGTGCGAAGTAGGAGAGGTGAGGTTGCAAAGAAACTTGACGGCTCGAAAATGATCACAAGACCGTGCCTAACGGGCCACAAACAGGCCCCCCTCGCATGCCCCAACACTTAGAAAAAAATACAACAAAACTGCCACTAGCCTCTCAACTCACTGAAGCATTTTTTTGGACTTGTAAGCAACCTTTGCTTATGAACAATGAAAAAGAAACACACCCACATGAAAGCCATATATAGGGAAGGAAATGAAATAAAATGACCCGGAATATACGCGGGATATAGAGAGAAAATCACCCCAAAAGTCGGGGGTTTAAGCTGTTTAGGACTCAGATCAAGTCATAAATCAGGCCAACATGGAGTATTCCCGAGCTCCCAACCTTCCCTAAAGATCGAACCAAGAACAAATGAGAGTATGTAGGTATTATGCTATGCACCAGGAACACAATAAATCAAGAATAGCCAAAAATAAGCATGTTTAAGATAATAAAAAATGAGCACGAAGCGAGCAAGTTGAACTGAGTCCCAACACTAAGGCAAAATTTCCAGATTCCAGTGAGGACTTTCCTTTTGCATTCCCGACATTCATCTTGTGGTTAATCACGTAACAAGCTCGAATGCGTCAAGGGACTTACCTCAACATGTTTTAAGCTCGATGACCGTCTATTGGAGGCCAGTAACTTGCGGCTTCGGTAAGATCCAAGCAAGCTCCACCCGTGCGGTTTTTGATGATCGATGCCCTTTTTTGAACGTCACAATGGCTACCGAGGCACTCATGGATCTCAAGATGATCTCTCAGCTGCGAGGAACTGCCATCAGACTCGCCCTCAGCTCGCACCGCTCCGTTTCCTCCTTGAGCAGTCTCCTCTCTTTCATTCGGTAACCAGGTTCAGATGGCACTACCGCACCAAGTTGCAATATGCTACAGGGTTGGGCATCTGACACATTCAGAAGCAGCATCCACCTCCCCCCCAGCACCTTGGCTTGAACTTTAGATTTTCCATTGCTAATGGACGAAATTCCTTCGCGACTTCTTTCCTCCCAGCTTTATCTACCCCTGACTGATCCCCAACACTGGAGACTGCTGTATCCGCACTGCTTACAAATCCCAACATTGAAGAATTAGCAAAGTAGCAGCTTTGTGATGACCTCTTATCAGACCCATCGTCAGCACTGTCTGCATATGCATTGCCTATCGACATTGCAAGCCTACAAAATTTTTTCAACTTCTTCACCAGTCCATTATCTGAATTAGCAGATGATTTTTCAAGAGTTTCCGCAGCCAAGGGAGTCGGTGTAATGGGAATTGCGAGATGTCTTATAAACACCTCCACGTGAGTATATTGCAGCATAAGATGGGCCATATGGTGGCATCATAGGCTGTGGTGGCCCCCACATGTAGGGATGAGGACCATGACCAGATGATACAGCAGAATTATAATAAGGTGGAACAGCAACTCTTGGGCCATAGTATGCATGCATAGCTGCCCAACCAGGATACACATGAGTACCCGTCTCATCTGGAGTTACTGGTGAAGACGATTCTCGGATTTGAATGGCTTGACTCTTCATTGTTCCCTATTAGGGAGCCAGTAAATAATACAAATGATTCCTCTCTTGGCAATGATAGTATGTAATCAGCTTTTACTGCCCAGCTAGAGTCTTGCTTCCTTTTATCGCGAAACCCAAAAAGAAGACCATTTGGTGAGAACTGAAGGGGGAGCTCTTGGATATGGCTATATTCTGAGATTACGTGCTAAACAGAAAACAACGAATGCTTCAACTTCAAGAAGAAGATGTCCCCGGCAATTCACGTAAAGGGATCCCAGTTGCAATGGGTAAGTTAGAGGATGACGGTAATGTGTGCGAATTGGTCTAACGCTCTGATAAGAGTTTTGTTTATGAACCCAGATACAGAGGGAACTCTGGCGTGCCTGATCGAGAAGGGTGTCGAGTTTGAGGCCATCCCCATCAATCCCTTCATGGGCGAGCACAAAGCCCCTGAGTTCCTCAAGCTCCAGGTAAAGTTCTCAATAGAGGCAATTGCCGCTGCTCTGGTAAACCAGTCGAGAATCCCTGCACATAGAGCTTTGGCACAGTACGACCTCTGGTTCAAGAAAAATTTGATGGGACTCTTTATCTTTGAATCTAACAATCTTATCTTCAATTGAAGGGCAATATCTAGGTCCTTTAGCTTCGACCCATCCACCATAAATAGGGGTTTCATGCAAATTCTCTTTGATTAGCTGATGCGTGCTCTTTGTTGTTAGCGTGAGATAGCAGCACATTTGTTCTCTTTCAATATGAAATTCAGGGTCAAAGTGAACCAGTTGATCTCTTCATCTCCATGCTGTCTAGTCCAGAAAAATCTACAGTACAAGAGTCCACACGTGCTGGAGTTCAGTTTTTAGTCTATCAGATTTGAATCCAAGACGCTGCAAATTCTCGGTCAGACCATGTGAAGCTGATTCACCAGCTCTTCCCGTGGTCATGGGTGTTCTACTGACCAAATCTTACCACTCATGAAAGTTCCAGTGGTGAGGACTATAGAGGGCGCATAAAAATTCATCCCAATAAACTACGTACACCTTCCACATTGTCATTCTTTCCAAGTAAGAAATCCGTCACCATTGCTTCTCTAATGGAAGGATTCTGAGGGCATTCCACTATCATTTTCGTTTCGAGAGTATACTTCCTTTTATCAGTCTGAGCACGCAATGTACGGACTGCAGCACCTCTAGACAAGTTGAGAACACGCTTTTGCAAATAGCACCTGTCAGCAACCTTGCCGATATCTCCCGCAAGTGCATCCACTTCGTGTACTAATTGGAATTTAGCGGGGCCACCAACAGCAGGATTGCATGGCTGCCACGCAATGTGATCAATGTTCAGTGTCAGGAGGAGAGTTTTTGCCCCATATCTCGCAGATGCAAGAGCAGCTTCGCGGCCTACGTGCCCTCCTCCTACTACAATGACATCATATTTCTCATTTATTGCATCAACGTTGGAGAGGCGGAAGCGGCGGAGAAGGAGAACGCCCGGGGGCATAAGAACGTGAAGCTTCGACCATGCTTGCGGCGGAACAAGACAAGAGTACCGTCCGAACAAGAGAGGAAAGGGCGATTGGAGAAGAGAGGCTTGGGAAGATAGAAGGGATCGAGAGTGCAGTGGCAAGCGAGTCGAGCTCGAGTGAGGCTGTGCGAACACAAAGCCGCCATCGCATGCAACACTCAGAAAAAGGAAACCACGAGGACGGGGCAGAAGAAGAAAAAGAAGGGATAGAGGGGCTTATCTCTGTAGTCTTCAATTTTACCGTGCCTTTTTAATAGTAGCTGTTCTGTAGCTGAACTTCCAAATATGACTAGTCCGTCCATCAGAGAGAAGATGGTGTCGTCCTTTCCAAGATTGGGACGATATTGGATTTTCATATTTGATACTGGAGCTCAGCTTTAATGCAACAGTGTGGTTTCCATTGGATAGCCATAGATTGAGCACTGTCTCCACATCTGGAGGAATTCTTCCAATTAAGGCAATGGCGTGCTCAACTTCGATGGACTGGGCTGGGGCTCAACACACTCGAACATCAAACTCCAGACTCCCACACTCATCGAACAAATCCAAGCAGTGTCAACGCCATCCTCGTGAATTTGGCATCCCAAAGAACACACCACATGAGTCGGAACAACCAGGCTAATCTGAAGCTCCACTTCTATCGGTCTCATGGATCCAGCAACTTGAAGAGTCCAAACCACTTTACAACTAGCAGGGCAGCGAACCACGCAGGACCAAAATTACATTCCACAACACATATCTCAAATACACAATCTTTTCAACCTGCAATCAACTTCCAGATGCTTCGACATTGCAAATTAGAAATTGTCTTGCGTAGAACTATCAGCTCTTAACCAAAAGAGAATAATACACAGGATCCGGTGCACATTCGCTTTTGATGGAATTTGAATAGAGTCCAGGACTTTTCTGCATTAGGTGGCGACTATGAGGTAGTTGCCAACGTAATCCAGGAAGAGCCTTAGGATGTCATCCCTTCGATTGTCAGCTTCCTCTGGATTCCTCTTTCTCTCATGCACGTGTGTTAAAATTTTCCAGATGAAGTAGTCGGCGACGGAGGCAGGCTGAGGGAAGCAGTTGATCGAGGAGACCACCAGCGTGTTCAGATATTGGTAGGGAGGCGGAAGCGACTGTATCTCTCATGGCCGTGACCTGCCTATTTCTCTAAACCAGCCCCGCAGGGAGCCCAAGAGCTCTGTCACCTTCTCTCTCTTGCTCTCGCGTCTTCTCTTGTGAATTCTTCTCTGGTCCACCCGTGAAGATGGAGCTGCAGAAATCCCCCAAAGTACTTGCTAGGCTGTCCTCCTTCTGAATCCAGGAGGGAATCCCCCCTTTTTTTTCTTCATGATCGTCCCTCTTCTTCTTCTTTTTTTTTTATGGGTGGAGTGAGCCCTCTTTGTCCACCCCCAGATCGTGTTCTCCATTTTCTCCTCCAGTCCACACCAGTTCCTCTCCACTCTCGACTTTTCTAAACTGTGTTTTCTTTTTCATGGCATTCTGGATGTCAACGATATCACCTCATCCCACCTGCTTGCGTTCCCTCCAGTAGGACTCGAATAGAATCCCCCGGAGTAATCAGGGTTGCCACCTTTTGTCAACTTCTTCTTTCGGTGCCTCATGATGAAAGTGCCCATTTCCTTTTCTTTTATTTAATCATGCTGCCCCCACCTTCTTTTGGCAGCCATTCCCCCATCCAGCTTTTGTTCAAAATTGATCCCCATTGCACATGCTTTCTGATGCAACTTGATCTGCTTTCAACAATACGAGCAAAAAGTGGGACCTCCAGCTTATCCTCATAATCTCCAATATTCAGTTTATCAAGCAAATCCGCAATAATTTCTATGACTTCATAATCTGGCCCCCTCGTGTCAAGGAACAAAAATACACCTGTTACAAGTTTCTCTAATGAAACCGAATTCTCATCGTCAATTTCTACGTTCCTTTGAAATATGTCCTTAATCAATTGCACCACAACAGTTGAATCTCTCCCTTTAGTCCCAGCAACATGTATTACTTTAAGCCCAAATTTATTTTATTATTATTTTTTTTTTTTATTTTCAAATATTTTCTAATTTCTAAAAATATTTAAAAATGCGAAAAATATGAAAATTATTTTTTGTTCAAAAATGGTGGCCTAGGCTTGGCCAAGGGTTTTAAAGTTGATTTTGCAATTTTTTCATTTTTTCTTTATTTTATATTAATTTTCGAAAATAAAAATGCTGAAAAATATTGAAAATATGAAAATTTATATTTTGGTCAAAATTGGTTCCATAGGCTTGGCCAAGGTCCCCAAAGTTGATTTTTTTAATTTTATGAATTTTTATGCATTTTCTATTAATTTTCGAAAATAAAAATGTTGAAAAAATACTGAAAATATGAAAAATCATTTTTTGGTCAAAATTGGTTCCCTAGGCTTTGCTAAGGTTCCCAAAGTTGATTTTTTTAAAAATTTTATGAATTTTTATGGATTTTATATTAATTTTAAAGAGAAAATATGATTAAAAATTAGGTATCAACAGCCGACCGGTGACATAATTTTTTTTATATATTTTTTGAATTATTTTATTTTATTTTTCCTTTTTCTTCTTTTATTTTTCTTTTATTTTCCTTCCCTCCTCTTATTCTTCCTCTAGTTGGTCAGGTCAACCTCACCAACCTTAGGCCTCACGACCCTTTTGAGCAGAGCAAAAGGGTTTACGGTTGATTGTGGAAATTTTGTGGATCCGGTGCGATCCGCGAGATTGGCTTGGACTCTCCCCAAGTCCCCACCTCACGCAACGGTGGGATTTTAATAATCGAGATCGACTTTTTGTGCGGTCGGATGACATGTGTAATGGTGTACATATTTTTCAAAGTCACCATCAATCTTTGGGAGAGGTAAATCAGAAACCTCATCGGGCAGTGAGAGTAGTCGTACGACTTAAACGGTACCAAAGATTCGGGATTGGGGATTTAGTTACACCAATATTGCCATTAACGCCTCCTTAGTACCTAGGTTGGATGGTCTTTCTAACTAAGATTTTCATGCAAATGAATCAAAATGAAGAAGTCCTAAAATCTAGGAGTTCATGTAGATGGGAATATATAACCTATCAATCACAATCAATAAAGATATGTGTGCAAATCAAGGATCCAAAATATGTGGATAAAATGCATCAAATCAATACATGGGATCTCTAATAAAGCCCTATTGGCTTAAAAAAAAAAAGGGGTATATTAAGGTTTGGAAGAAGTTTAGGATGACTTGGAGGCCATTTGCCCATCATGGGCAAAATCATCATTTCAAAAAATAATTTACCTAAAGAGGAAAAATTATCAATTACGAAGGAATTAGTGACCCAAATCATTGGAAATAGGGTTGGCCAGTTAAATGTGCATGTTTCCTAATTTTCAAGATTTTCTGAAATTTTTGGATTTTTAGAACAATTTGCCCTTTGAAGGGCAAAATCATCATGTCAAGAAGAATAGGGGACAAAATCACAAAATATGGGTTTGGCTAGTCAATTTTGATCATTTCTTATTTTTAGTAATTTTTGAAAAAAATTTGAAATTTTCTAAGATGATTTACCCATAAGGGTCATTTTGGAAAGATTGGACATGCAAAACCATCAAAAATAGGATTGCCCTGTTAAAATGGTTCATTTCCCAAATTTTTAGAATTAGCTGAATTTTTTGGAATTTTTTAAAAATTTTCCATTTTTTTAAAGAATTTTTTAGGAATTTTCCAATTTTTTGAAATTTTAAATCATTTTCTAGTTTTTTAATATTCAATTTTTTTATTATTAAATTATCCAAACCATGTCAGGTTGACCCATCCCATGCCTCGCAAGCGCCTTTAAACCAGCCTAAAACGACGTAGTTTTGGGAAATTTTTTGAATTTTGTTATTGATTTTTAATTTTTCCCGCTAATTCCTAATCTAAGGGCTCTAGACGTGCCACGTGGTGCGCTCTCAGCCGCCAATCAAAAATGAATTTTTTCATTTTCTTAAAAATAAATGGACAGCCGAGATCCTAACGCGTGGGCACATGATCAGAATTTTTTTTAAAATTAAATTTTTAAATTTTTAAAAATGATTTTTTTAATTAAGAAAAAGAGCATATTGATGTGGCAACCACATCAGCACCACCTTGGTCGTTAACTGGTTAATAGCGCAAGGTTAAAGATGATCAACGAATGGCCGAGAGCTTCCTGGCGACATTCAACAGTGAGATCTTATCTAATTTGGGTGATCTTAATGTCTACGGACTCGTCTCAACCTCTATTACAACATATAAAAAAGGTAGCAAGATCTAATCGTGGGAACAAACTCTACGAAGCTCGAACAACAGCATCAATGGCAGAAGCTAATGTGCGTAACAGAGCAAACTAAGCCACTATATTCATAGAGCAAGCATCTATAGGGTCCAAAGACCTTACCTGTGAGTCCGATTGACCTAGATTAAATAGCTTGAGCTAGGGAGGCTTTGAAAATTTCGAATGAAGTGAGGACTCAACTCGAGGTTTAGACATGAAACTGAAGCAAACAAAATGCATAAACAATGTCAATAATGTCTAAGGAGAAGATTGGAACAGGTTTTAAGTAAAAAGATTAAGTGGATTGAGGTCCGCCAGTGTTGGACCCACGGAGCTCCAACAATGGTACTTACCTTTTTTTGGAGCTCAAATGGCAAACGAGATAGTTCCTAGGGTCCATAGCAACCTCACAATGCTAGTGAACTGACCTTGAAGCTTGATTCACACCGTATCGCCTTAGCCAAAGCTTGAAATCTTTGGGTCGAGGAAGCTTTAATGGTAGAAATGATCCCCTCCGAGCCTCACCCTCCTTCCTTTTTTTTTTATCTCTATCCCATTCTGATGAAATATAAATGTGGAATAACATAATCTTGCAAATTAAGTCAATGCGAAAATCCTAGAAAAATAACGAGAAATGATAAAGAACACCAGAGATTACATGGTTCGGTTCAAATATTGGTACCTACATCCACGGGGACAGCCAGCAATAAAATCCACTATAATCGGAGAATCGAAATTACAATCGCTCAATACGCTCGTGTTTTCCGCACCTAAATTATACCAAAAATTCAAAGTGTTTACAAGTAAAACAACTCTTCAATCGGATATAATAAATCTCACGAAGCACAAATCAATGAGGAAGCAGGATGCTCACGTATAGCCGAAAACAAGAACCTACAAGTGTTATTTTCTTTCGATCTTCGTGCACGATGTTCTCTTTAACTAGAAACTCAAGATTTCCCTTTTATTTTGTGGCTTCCCCTCTTCTTGTACCGCGGCTACTCACAGAAGAAACCAAAGTCTTTTATGTGTGCCTTTTTCAAGAAGTCAAACAAAATTAACTTTGATCGGGCCCACCAAATATCCTTGTGATATTAAGAGGTTATCTTCCTTGTACGTTTTCAAGAAGAGAGAATGGCCACCCTTCACTTTTATCTTCTTTTACTCAGTGGACCCCACAAACCAATATATAAATATATATTGTATGGGAGCACTTTCTTTGTTCTTATTCTGCCAGAAGACGTTTCCTTACTGTAGCAGAGGAGTCCACAAAGCCAACTAGGTCAAATCTTACATGTTTCAAGATATTCTATCTCCATAAATTTCAAACTCGAGGTACAAATTTAACAATTCTCCACCTTGGCTCGTTGTTTGAAAGCCAAGTTAATAGTGCTCATTATCCATGCTAACTCTCCCAATTGCCCCGACAGGCACTCACTCTTTACAAACACCAATAGTGCTCAAGCAAAGCTTGAGCTTCACCAAAGGAACATGCTTAGTCATCATATTCGCAGGATTCTTTGCTATAGCAAATCTTTTTCACAACAACCTTACCTTTTGCTAAGATATCTCGGATGAAATGGTACCTAATATTGATATGCTTCATTCGCTCATGATAAACCGGATTATATCCTAGATAAATTGCACCTTGGTTATTATAGTGTAGATCAACACTTTTATGTTCGAACCCAAAGTCCAAGAGTAAACGTTGTAACCATATCACTTCCTTCGCTATAAAGGTAAATGCCATATACTCTGCCTCAGTCGACGACAAAGCCACGTGATCCTGTAAGGACGCTTTCCAACTAACTGCACTACCTGCAAGCGTAGATACGTACCTTGCTAATGACCTGCACTCATCCAAGTCACCTGCATGAACAGTCGACGATAAGGCCACGTGATCCTGTAAGGACGCTTTCCAACTAACTGCACTACCTGCAAGCGTAGATACGTACCCTGCTAATGACCTGCACTCATCCAAGTCACCTGCATGAACAGTCGACGACAAGGCCACGTGATCCTGTAAGGACGCTTTCCAACTAATTGCACTACCTGCAAGCGTAGATACGTACCCTGCTAATGACCTACACTCATCCAAGTTACCTGCATGATCAGAATCCATATAACCAGTGGTTGCACTGCCATTACTGTCCCTCTGGTACACTATACCAATGTTTGTTGTCCCCTTCAAATATCTGATAATCCATTTCACAGCTTCCCAATAAGTTTTACCATGACGCTTCATATAACGACTGACTACACTCACCGCTTGTAAAATATCGGGCCTATGCAAATCATAGCATACATAATACTACCCACTGCACTAAAATAAGGAACACGAAACATATGCTCCTCCTCCTCCTCCTTCTCCTCCTCAATCTGCGGTGATAACTTATCTGAAATTTTAAAGTGTTTCACTAATGGTGTATTCACAGACTTCACTAACTACATATTAAAATATGCAACAATCTTTTCAATATATTTCTTTTAGGACAGGCATAATACTCCTGCAGTCTTATCATGCAAAATTTCCATACCCAAAATTTTCTTTGCAGCACCAAAATCTTTCATTTCAAATTCAGCACTCAACTGCCTCTTCAACACATCAATATCAGACATATTCTTAGCTGCTATCAGCATATCATCAATATATAATTGTAGATATATCAAAGACCCATCATCTAGTCTCCTAAAGTAAATATAGCTATCCATCTGACTTTTTGAATAATCCTAACTAGCCATGAAAGCATCAAAACGCTTATACCACTGCCCAAGAGATTGTTTCAGCCCATATAAAGATTTCTTTAATACATAAACATGGTCTTCCTTACCCATAATAGAAAATCCCTTTGGCTACCTCATGTAAATCTGCTCCTCCAACTCACCGTGAAGGAACACCGTTTTCATATCAAGCCGCTCTAACTCAAGATCATGTGCAGCGACTAAGGCAAGTAAAATACGAATAAAAGTATGTTGTACCACAAGAGAGAATACCTCATTTTAGTCAATGCCCTCCCTCTGTGTATATTCTTTCGCAACAAGTCTCGCCTTATACCTCGCTGCCTCAACACTAGGAATGCCTTCTTTCCGTTTGTAGATCCATTTACTTCCTGCAATCTTTTGGCTCTTTGGTACTTTAACTAGCTCCCATGTCTTATTTCAATAGAGTGATTCCATCTCTTCACTCATAGCCCCTAGCCACTGTGACGACTTAGAACTAGCCATCGCCTCAGAGTAAGACAAAGGCTCATCTATCTCCACCTCGTCACCTATAGTCAAAGCATAAGCAATATCTGTATAAGCATAACATACCGATGGTTTAGTTTTCCTTCTCTGTCTATTTAGAGCTATGCTATGTTGCGATTGCGCTGGTTATTCAATATCACCGACTTCAGGAACTGCGGTCTCATCTACAGTCCCAACCTTTGTTACCTCCGAGGTTTTCGGAGTCTCCACCTGCAGCTCCACCTCACTACTGACACCATGATCTGTCTGCTCTCCTGGTAGTGTCTCGGGACTCCTCTGTCAAAGCATTGCAATATCGTCGAATATAACGTCTCTACTTATTATAAAATCGGGCAATCTGGGATCAGTGTATCATAGCCGATAGCCTTTCACCCCATGTGCATAACCCAGAAATATGCACTTCTTCAACCTCGGCTCAAGCTTACCATCACTCGCATAAGCATATGCATGACATCCAAATACTTGTAATCCGGAGTAATCAACAGGTTTCCCCAACAATACTTCCTTTGGAGTCTTCCACTCGATAGTAGATGATGGAGATCGATTAATTAGGTAACATGCCATATTCACTACTTCGGCCCAAAATTTATTACCTATTCCAGCATGCGAAAGCATGCTTCCAACCCGTTGAAGTAAAGTTCTGTTCTTTCGTTCTGCCACGCCATTCTGCTGTGGTGTTCCAGGTACTGTGCGGTGTCTCATAATCCCTTCTCTCTCGTAGAACTCAGTAAAATTTTTACCACAGAACTCCATGCCGTTATCAGTTCTTAGGTACTTGATCTATTTATCTAACTAATTTTCAATCAATACCTTAAATTTCTTGAACCGATCAAACACATCAGATTTGTGCTTTAGAAAATACACCCATACCTTTCTAGAATAATCATCGATAAATGTCAGCATATATCAAGCATCACCTTTTGAAGGAATAGGAGAGGGGCCCCAAACAGCTGAATGAATGTATTCGACAGGTTGCTTGGTTGAATGAATACCTATAGGAAATTTAATCTGGCGCTGCTTCCAAAGATACAGTGTTCATATAAGTCTAACTTACTTATTTTCTGACCCTTTAACAACCCATATCACTCAGTATCGTCATACTTGCCTCACTCATGTGCCCTAAACGCACATGTCATAACTGAGTTAAATCAAAATCTGACTCACTTGATGAAATTGCAGCAACTCCTGTCACGGTCTCTCCTAGTAGATGATAAAGAGAACTCATTTTCTTCCCTTTCATTACTATCATGGCACCTCGAGAGATCTTCAGCACTCCACCTTCAGTGGTGTACTTACACCTGATATCACCGAGAGTCCCCAGAGAAACAAGGTTCTTCTTGTACTCCGGTACATGCCTCACGTCTGTCAATGTGTGCATCACACCATCATGCATACGAATCTAAACTGTCCCTATCCCCACAACCTTAGAGGTTGCGTTATTCCCCGTCAGAACTCTATCACTATCTGTAGCTCTGATACCAGTAAGGGGTGGAGCTTCCCACTCACCGGTTAGGATGCCTGAGACCATACAAATCAAAGCTCCGAGTTGATGATTCAAGAGATCCTAGCACAGGTATGGTATCCCGACCATAAGATGCCCACCTGGCGAAGGAGTCAAGGGATTCCCTGTTAGTGCTCAAGAGTCGTGAATCAAAGATCTTATGCAGAGAAATGCAAGATCCAGGATCCCTTTCTCATACACAAGATCCGGGAAATCGACGAGTGCAGAGGATACTATCAGGATGCTTCGAAGAGTGCTACTGATTCAAACGCATTTTACAGACTAAGAGGCCATTGGTAAGAAAAGAGAGAAATTAGAACATGATTAGGGAAACACATGATCTTATTTCTGGGATGAGGGTCTTCTGCCCTTACAACACAAACAACTCCCCCTTTTATAGAGAGGAGGAGTGGAGAAAAGATATTCTCCACCGACGATACATGGATTACACACCATAGACATGGACTAAAAATTTACAGACACGGATTGACTGATGGACCGGGGCACAAAAGCCGGTAAAGGTCCGTCAATTATTCAAACCTTTAGACAAACTAAGACAGAAGAAATAGCATGGCAGTCTATCCGTCTGGGTCCGGAGGGGAATCCAAGGCATGGCTCGGGGTACGGGCAGCAGGGTTGCTGTCGCCGTCTCTGTTGCTTTGGTAAATGTCCCACCAGTACTGCTGTTCAGCAGTCAGTGGAGGAGCAATGGAACCGGTTCCTTCGTCTTATCCTTGTCTAGGTGCAGGGGTGTCGGCATAATGATTCCATGGGGAATCCAACGTGTAAGGGTCTTGAGAGTCAATCATGGGAGCGTCTGTCGCTTGTACTATCGGTGCAGGCTGTTCCCAGGGAACTGGTATGGCTGGATCCATAGGCCATATCTGTGGAGGGATTTGGCCATTCATTTCACATAAAGTGCGCTGTAGTTCTCGGTATTCGAGGTGGTTTGTCCCGATCCTAGAACTTAGCGTTTTGACGATAATGAACATCTGGAGGTTCTGTTGGGGCCTGAAAGTAGACATGCCCGTCAACGGTGGATCACTGGAGACTTCGCCATATCCTGCAGAATTGATAAAAGTCCATGGACGGTGGAACAGGATGATCGTATTCCGTTCTGGTTCAGCTCTGCCAATTCTGTTATGAGTGGAAATGAATCTGTCCCATGAATTAAGTGTTTGGTACCATAGCAGCATCTGTATGAACATTTTCATACTGGGGTCTCCATATTCATTCCGCATTGCTCGTCGAATGGTCTGGTACAGCTGCTCTGTAGGAAATTCAATCGCAATCGCGTGAAAATGCATAAGTAGCCAAAAAAGCCACTTCTGATCTTCAGGGAAAGGGAGATGAGAGTCCCAACGAAAAGGTTTTATGAAAGGGTATTGGGTGTCAAAATCCCTGAACATGAGTCCGCCATAACCTTTGGTTACCTCTTAGTGGTACATTTGGAGAACGCCATGGAGATCCTGGAAACGTCCTTCTTGGATGATGTGTCGAACTTCCGATGGGTATTGAAAGATTACCCAAGTTCTCTGGATGTCCTGCGTTTCGTACTTGTGCGGACCAACATACCTTCGTTTGACGTACATTCGGAGGGCTTCCATCTTCCTAGGTCGAGATAGGAAGTCAGCCAGTATGTTTTGTTCGCCTTTGAGATGCTTGGTCTCGAACGAATATTTAGAAAACCATTCTGCCCAGCATAGTAACTGGGGATGAGGTATCTGGCGCTGCTTGAATTTGATCATTTGTGGGAATGATGCCATGTCCATTTCGATAAGAAAGTGAACTCCAATGAGATGGAATTCAAACTTCTTTATCCCGTTTTTGACTGCCAGAATTTCTTTGAAGGTGGAATGGTAATGTGTTTCTGCTGGAGAGAAACATCCACTTTTGTACCCGCAAATGCTTCGAGTACCATTTCTTTCTTCAATAAGGATCACCGCCCAGTGTGTATCACTGGCGTCTGTTTGAAGGATCCTTTTCCTGTGAGATGGGATGGTCAATGGTGGCAAATTCTGAAGCCGTTTCTTTAAATAAGCAACCGCCTTGGTCTGCTTTTCACCCCATGGGGGTGGATCTTTCCTTAGCATAACCTGGAGAGGCTTGAGCTGGACCGCTATCTTGGGGACGAAGTCCCGCAAATAGTTAACAATCCCAAGAAATAGTTGGACTTCTTTTCGTGTGAGTTTTTCAGGGAACTTCAAAAGTTCTTCAGCAATGTATGGCTTGGGACAGTAGTTACGCTCATCTAGTTGCATACCAAGAAACTCTATTTCTTTCTGGGCCAACTGCATCTTTTTCTCCGATAGCATGATGCCATAGGAGTGGGCCAAATCAGCAAATTGTTTCAACAAGGAACAATGGGATTGCTCATCAGTGCTGTAGAGCAAGATATCGTCCACATAGATTTGGGCCTGATGAAGGATAGGCTGGAATATTCTGCACATGGCCTTTTGAAAAATGGACGGGGCCATTTTTAGCCCAAAAGGAAGTACTGTCCATTGGTAATGGTAATTTGGGATGCAGAAGCCGGTTTTGTACCTTTCTTCTGGGTGAATTCCTAGTTGCCAAAATCCCGATTTCAAGTCGAATTTGGAGTAAATTCGTGCATTCACCAAACTGGTGAACCATGAGTTCTTGTGAGGAAGGGGGAACTTGTCGTCTCTAAGAAAGGCATTCAGAGGTTGGTAATTTACCACAAGCCGGAGCTTACCTCTGATTTGTTCGGCCTTCTTGTTTACATAAAAAGCCTCACAAGCCCACTGGGATTTCGTCGGGTCAACTGGCTCAATCAGACCTTGATCCAAGAGATCTTGGCATTCGGCTTCAGCTAGCCGAAGTTGTTATGGATTCATACCCTGATGGGTGGCTTTAGTAGGGTTTATATCTTGGTTTGATCTGAAAGGTAGTCTGACAAAGAACTCGGGGTTTTTCCATAGAGGGGATTGGTGTTTGGTCACAAAATGAGCATGACTATCCGCACATAAGTGCTTGAGGGATTGGATGATGGGGTCAAGTAATTGTGGAGAGACTGAAAAAGCCTCTAAAGATCAGTGAACTGTTTCACTTGAGACTTGAATTTAATTCCTCTGGGAAGAATTCTTACCTTGAGTTTAGCAAGAATATCCCATCCAAGGATTAAGTCTCGATCCGGAGCACTACAGCCCAGAATGGGGGTAGTGACTTGACAGCGGGGCATAATTTCAATAGTCACTGGGTGACTCTTACAGTAAGAGGAAAAGATATCTGCTGATGCCGCTGTGAAATTGGTTATGTGTGGTTTCCAGCATGATAAAGGGAGAATCTTGGTGTCAAGGAGGCAAACCGTAGCTCCTGTGTCAATGAGGGCTACCACAGAGATTGGCTTTGGGAGGTATGAGGAGTGGACTGGGGTGATTTCAGAGTTTTCATGGAATCAGTAAGTGGGGTAAAAGGTGTAGATGGAGTCTGAGAAATCCGATTCATCGGATGATTCCGTCAATTCTTCTTGTAAAGCAAAAACAGTTTCGGGTTCTGGTTCTTCATCATAAGAGAATATAGATTTGATGTCATCGTCTTCCAAGGAGACTCCAGAAACCTTTTCAAGCTGCCTTACCATTCTCTGCCCCTTTGGTGCTTTTGGGCAATTCTTCGCGTAAGGCCCCTTTTTGTTGCATACAAAGCATCGGTCAGATTTGCTTTGTTTGGAGACTAATTTGTGCAACTTTCTCCGTAAGTCTTTCCACTTCTTCTTCCTTGATTTTCCAAGCTCGTGCTTGCCTCGACGGATTTTTCGGTAGTGTCTGGTCTTTTTGGACTTGGTGCAACTCATTCCGTCACAATTTCTAGGGCACTTGATCTTCCAATGGGATCGATCACAAGTATTTCTGATTTGCTTATTTTCCGTCATGTACTTTTGGAACAGTTCTCGCCTATGGCATAAATCTTCAATGGCTATGTGGATGGCCTGTTGAAGCTCTCCGAGGGTAGAATCAAGGACGCTGCTTTGCGAGGCATGCAGGGATTTTTCAACAGTGTCTGATAGCTCCTTGGGTATAGATGCCATATAGACGGTTTTGAGGTTGTTATCTCCACCGATCTCGTAAAACAGCTTCATCATGATCTTGAAGTGCTTGTCGAGATCACGCTTTTCCAACAAGCAACATTTGCGCTCGAAATATTCCTTTCGTTTCAAGTCCACAAGATTCTGGACTCGGCCTACAAAATATGTATGAATCACCAGAAGGGCATTTTCGAAGGAATTTGATAGTAGGGAAACTTGATCTTGTTCCCCTATCAAGGCCCACTAACGCTTTAGAGATCCCGTAAAACGGGTTCTGAAATCTAGAAGAGATGCGTAGGTGTCATGATCTTGGAGTTCTCTGGCCAAAAGCCATGCATGGAACTCCTGAATACGATCAGGCCATTTGTATGGGGGTATGTCATCAAAAGAGAAATATTTGGTAGAGGTAGCAGGGTTTGAACTTTCTACTAAAGGGGGTATATTTTCATCAACGGGGTCAACCACTGGGTCAGAAATAGGATCTGCCATTAAAATGGCTGGAGGGAAAAGAATTTCTTCTTCACCAGAACTTTCTTCGGATGTATTAGAGTCCGAAGGTTCAGTAACTTGGTAGACGATCTGGGACGTAGTAGGAACCATGTCCTTCGTCTGCTGGCGGAGAAATCCTTCAATAGGATTAGAGATCATCTGGATTGGTGGTTTCGTGTCTGGTGGGGTACCGGAGGTTTCCTGTCCTTTTCCGGTCTTTTTGCGCCATTCTTCTTCTTCTTTCAGGCGACGGTGTTCAGCTTGTTTAAGCTGTTCTTCTCTAAGCCTTTTGAGCCTAAGAGAATTGGAAGGTGGGAACAAATGCGCCTCACTTGATGATGTCTTGGGAATCGTCTGTGGTGTGATCATACTTCTGTAGGGAAAAGTAGGACCAAAAAGACTGGTCTCTACCAGACTTGGCAAAGTCTGAAGCGGTGGTGTCGATGGCTGTGGCGCCGCTGTGGCAGCATCAAGCTACTGTTGGAGCATCCGGATCTGATTCTGGAGTTTGTTGATTTCCGGTGTCTAGTCCTCCAAGTAATGATGAGGGATTTTCCCTTGCTCCAGGAGGGTCAATCGTTTCTGGAAATCTTCTATCATTCTCTTGATCAGGGCCACGTCAGTGCGGACCTTATTCAAGACCATGTTCTGCGCTAGAGCATTCTCAGTTTGCCAATTGAGGGTGGTTTCAATCGGATCGGTCCCAACTTGGTGTCCTAAGGGATGGATGTTATCTTTTGTAGGTATTTTGGGAGTATAGTAGTATTTTCGGTCCATATCCGCAAAAGGCTCAGGAGGAGGAAAGGTTTGAGGCTGGGTCTGGCGAGTAGTTGGAAGAGGAGGAAAGTCCTGTGGGTTAAACATCCGAATAGAATGTTTTGGCGTTTGGAGAGGAGGTGGTTTAGGAAGCTGAAGTTTTGCTTCCGGACTCTCTGGGTGCTTCTGGATCCATTTAAGGATAGGTTTGTTAAACGGGGAAGTGGTTGGTTTCATCTGAGGAGGATGATCTAGGAATTGGATTCCGGGTTTCCCAGGTTTTGGTTTTGGTTCAGCATAGGAGACCATGAACTGGTATCTTCCTCCATCTTCTCCAAGAGGACCTATGGTAGGATCACCATCTTGGTACCTCTGGTAAAACGGATCTTTTTTCTTTCTGAGAGGAGATCTGGGTTCAATAGGTTTCGAGCATGAATCACATGGACAAAATGGATCCCAAAAACAATGTCCCGTGGAGTCTTTAAAGGCATGAATTGGTCGTCCCTAGGAATCGAACGACTAGACATTTGGTTTTGGGTCAGGCTCTTCAGGTACAAGGGGTTCTGTTGGACAAGGGGTGAAACACAAGATGGTAGGAAGCTTGGGAAACGGAGATTCGGGCTTTTCCTTAGGAAAGGTGATGGTAACCTCTCCTTCTTTTTTCCTGGTGTACGTCGGATCTGTCGCCTGAATAGGCGGTGGCTGATGATGAATCCTTTCATAGTTTGTTACCCATGTGTCTGGTAACAATTGCAGGAGTTTTTCTCTTGGAATCTGCTTGGGAACAAAGACGCATGAAGTTTGGTCATTGGTGACATTTATCACCAAAGCATCATCAGTACCGGGAAGATTGAGGTCTATAGCATGGTTCTGAATTCGGTATACCATCTGGTAGTGTAAGGTTGCAGCTATAGATCCGGGAGTCTCTTCTGCTCCTGTGATTTGGATCTGGATTTTCAGGGCAGTAAGAAGGTTTGGGTCGGCTAAGGCCATGTTGAAATTTGGGAAAAGTGTCACAAAGACGGTTCCTGCATTCAGGGTGGTCTGGATAGTACCAATACAAGCATGCTGGTACTAAAGTAAACGAGTGTCGAGTAGGGCAACTCGAGCAAAAACAGGGAGGCCTTTTCTGCCATGGAAAGAAAGAGCAATACGAATGGCTCCAAAATGAAGGTGGGAGTATCCTTGCCGTATCCATTGGCCAGGGAATTCTGGCAGGATGGATAAGGTAATGAACTGTTTGTTCATAGATGCCATGATTGGGTGCTGGTCAAACTTTGACGACTGGACGTATTCTTTCACAGCCTTGGGAGTGTGTTTGATAAGTTCTTTGATGGTACGGATGGGGGAGAAGGATGGTGGTTTGGCAAAGGTAACATAAGGGTTCATGATAGGAAGTTGGGTTTTAGAGATTTTTGCATCCTCATGATAGGTAACTTCATAGAGGTAGTCTATCTTGGAGGCAGAGGAATGTTGAGATCTGGTGGTGGTGTAAGCGAGAGAGGGACTGAAACATGAGAGGGGGAATCAATAGTTGGGGGTAAGGAAGATTCTGAAGAAGTCATGATGTGAAGAGTTCTTACCTCTGGCATTAATACACAAATACGTTTGAATCAGTAGGAAACTACTTCGATGGCTCTGATACTAAGGAATTGGAGCTTCCACTCCGGTCAGGATGCCTGAGATACAATGACTCCCGAGCATGATCAGAGATCCTAGACCAAGTTTGGTATCCCGACAATTTAGTGTCCATACCAAAAGGGGGTCAAGGATTCTCTGTTAGTGCTCAGGAGCGTGAATCAAAGTCTATCCTGCCACGGTGAAATGCAAGATCCACCCCTTACTAGTATCAGAGCCATCGAAGCAGTTTCCTACTGATTCAAACGTATTTGTGTATTAATGCCAGAGGTAAGAACTCTTCACATCATGACTTCTTCAGAATCTTCCCTACCCCCACTATGATTCCCCCTCTCATGTTTCAGTCTCTCTCTCGCTTACACCACCTCCAGATCTCAAACATTCCTCTGCTCCAAGATAGACTACCTCTATGAAGTTTACCTATCATGAGGATGCAAAAATCTCTGAAACCCAACTTCCCATCATGACCCTTATGCTACTTGGCCAAACCACCATCTTCTCCCCCATCCGTACGCATCAAGACTTATAAACCACTCCAGGTTGTGCAAGAATAGTCCAAGATACGAGG
>JAGVVM010001160.1:0-63536 GCA_019149425.1 Psidium friedrichsthalianum | reverse complement strand
TACGGTTAAAATAAGTAGATGGTTCGACTTGTTAGATTGCGATCGAATTTAATTGTTTGAGAGTAGGCCGGGATTATTAAGATTTATTAATTATTTCAAGATTGATTAAAAATTTAATTATTAGTTTGGGCTTAATAATAATAATAATAATAATTGTTCTTTGGTTTAATTATTATTATTTTAAATTAATTAATTTGACAAAATTAATTAATTAATATTTGGTTTATTAATATATGGTGCTATTAATTAACCGTGAACTAAATAAATAATATTATTAAATTAATAATTATTTACAAGAATTTGTCAATTAACTTTATTAAAATTATCGATGAATGAATCTATGTTAATTTTTTAATTCAAAATTAATTATTTATTTATCTGCTCGATATATTGATTTATTTTTTTGGGTGATTATTTAATAATTATGTATATATCGTATGCATATTGATGGTTGGTTGTACTTATTTAAATGCAAAGTTTGGTGATAGTGTGAATAATTATGTGATCGTATGCGAAGTCAAAATTTATATTTGAACATGAAAAGAAATCGATCTTGAGCCGAGTTTTGAGCACGACCGTGTGAGCATTTTAATTAAATGCAAAGATAATAACTGGCTTGATTTGTCTGGCGTGCTTATATGGTCATATATTGATTACTGTTGCTCGGGGGTGTCCTGAGAACGACGCTTAATAAGTTCTTGTTGTGTCGATTGGAATCACACAACTTATCAGAAAGCATGATAGTCTATGTCGTCAAACTAATCTATATGTCAATCGCAGCTTGTAATGGACTGAAGTCCTTACAGGAATGTCTGATATATTTGTGCCATGTCGATTGGAATCACATGGATTATTGGTTGCCGTCACCGACGGAGCGGGACGAAGCCCGATTATGCTGGAAGAGCACCAACTGCTTAGTGTGCTAAGTACCTAACTGTCTAATGTGTCAGGACTAAATGTCCGTAATAACTAAAAATCGCATGTTGCATAATGCCTGAGAGTTTGATATGCGCGTTCTAGTTATTGCATTGATTTGGGGTGATTAATTACCAAATAAATTATTGAACCGTGTGGACCAAGACGAGGTAGGTTACAGTGTGATTGACAGTTGGATCGCCTTCGTGTTGTCGTGCCTGTTTAAGTTTGCCTGAGCGAATCATGCCTTAATTGGATTTAGGCGTTGACTCACAGAGATATTTATATCTCACCCGTCGTTGATAAATATTTTTTAGGTCTGTAACTTTGAAGATATGTTGATGTGGATGACGAGGGTGCCATGACTCCTCTTTTGGAGTAGATATGAAGTTAACCCTTCTCACGACCCATATATCCTTTTGCTGTCTAGGAAGCTACCCTAAAGTATGGAGTTGTATAAGCTATAGCTTCTGTAGGGTTAATGATTATCTATTAATGAAAATGGTAGTCTTTTGCTGAGTTGGCTATTATTTAATCAGTTGTCCTGCTTATCTATCTCTGCTATATTAGCGATTACTTGGAGTTTCGCGTTTCCGCATGCGTATAGTTATAAGATAAAAATAAATGGATTGATAACGTGTCTGGGACGTCACCCTTTTATGACCCGAGGATGTCACACGCGTCACCAAATCCGACAAAGATTGGTCTCGATCAAGGCCGACGAGGCTCGACCTAAGCTTGCTAGCCTCCGTCGAGGTTGAGCCGAGGCCGAGTTTAGCCTGTGGCCAGACATCAACCACCCATTGTGGCCAATGACCGTAGCTAGCGACCAGTTGAGAAAAAAATTATTGAAGGAAAAAAAGAGAGGATTTTTTCTTAAGAAGGTAATTAAAAAATAAAAATATTTTTTATTCAAAAAAATAAAATAATCATTAAAAAATTTGAATCAGTTAATAATTTTTTTAGGATAATCAATTCCTTGACAAACGACGAAAATCGTTTCCAGTTCATTTTTAAGTATTAGCCAAATATCGAAAAATATCGTTATTTACTTGAAAAACAACTTTCCAAAAATATTTTTCGAAAACATCATATTTTTCGTAAAAATGAAACGCGACATTTGTTAAATATAGAAGTGTTTAAGTAATACAGGTATGGATTGAATATGGATCGTTAGTTTTGTACTACATAAAAATGGTGTGAAAATGGATTAAGTGGATCAAATCATATTTGACCCAACTTAAATCCGACCTGTCCTACCCATTTAACATCTCCACAAATTCATGCCCATTTAACATCTCCACAAAGTACTTGGGTTGCACAAAAGAAAAGTTACACCAAATTGCTTGGAGACTGAAATTGAAAAGAACTAAATTTGTACTTGACCTTCTTTTTTTTAATGATATTAACAGATTATGTGCAAATAGTCAATAATTTTTCATCAGATCTCTAAGTAAATTTATGCTAATTAATCAATTTTTTAACTTACGCAATAATTGAACGATGATATGCTCCAAACATAATTTAATCGCTTTTAATGCTATATTAGTCCCCCGTTGTGTATCGATGTGCTTGCCCATTGGGGGTAAAAGCAAAAATTGACATAGGAAAGATCAAGAACGATATAATTCTTCCCATAAAATATATGATAATTGAAACGCGAATCGAGACGAACAATAGTGAGCTACTCATAGTACTCGTCGCCGTCGTCTTTGTCGGCGAGATCGTCCTCGACCTTCTCCGCCACGTCGTCGGCGATCTTGCCCCCACGTAGTCAACCCCTCTGCCACAGCGCGAGCCCACCCAACAACCCCGGAGACGGCACCCACCGCCATCCCGTCCCCCTTCCCCCAAACTTGCTCTTGCTCTGCTTCTTTTCTTCCTGCCCATAGCTCTGTGGCGGTTGGCCGTAACGACGTTCCAACGTAGCTCGGGTACACAGCTGGCGGAGGCATCGATAGTATCTGATCCTGCACCTCATACTGAGGCTGCGGCGACGCATAGCTCGGGTACCCAGCTGGCGACGCATATGGGGTGCTTGCATTGCGCGAAGCGGTGTACTCCTGCTCGCCCCGTGGCGGTATGCAACTCCTCGTAGGCAGTGGGAGGCGCGCTGTAGCGTGCGTCTCCTGCACCGCAACCTTGACGTCGACCTTCCCGTGCGCCGGCCAGACGCTCCGCCTGCCTTCAGCGGGAGGACTCCGCTTGCCTGGCGCGCCCTCTCCGCCGCTGTACCCATAGTCGTCCTCAGCGCACATCGCGGAGCCTAGCCGGGCCGAGCCGATCAGCGGCTTTGGTGCCGTCCTCGGAGCCGGAGTGGACGACGTCGACGTAGCAGCGTGGCAGTCGTCTACGGCGGTTCCCTTGGCGGCAAGGGGATGAGGAGGGTCTGCTTCCCAGACGGGGGAAGGAGTCGCCTTCCGGGTCGGCCCGGAGTGTGAGCATTTGTGGTTGGGGTCGACCCTAGACGATAACGGCGTAAAGGCCTAGAAGGGCCGTAGGCGCCAGTTGACGTTGTTTGAGAGTCACTGGGCCGCGATGAGGTCACCTCGACTTGGTAGCGCGAGGAATGGCCATTTTTCTTGCGATTTCGAGATGAGACACACGGAATCTTGGCAGGGGTTGGGCTTCTTTAAAGGCGCTGCGGAGCGAGAGAAATATAACGACTAAAGCAAACATGCACAAGAGTTTGATCAGTTGACTGAGATTGGGGTGGGTCTAACTGGGGAAAGAGAGAGAGAGAGAGAGACGAAGAAGAAGAAGCAGAAGGAGGAGGTGAATTGATGGTGGTTTGTCTGGGGGAGGTCACAAGTGGAGATTTCGTGCGAATCGAGGCTCGCCCTCTGGCATGAGAGTTTGCCGGTTGACCTTGCCGTCGGGCCAGCCGGTTATTTTTGATTATTTTATCTGTTTAGCTTGTTTTAAATTGGATTTTATGGGCCACTAACTTAGGGTTTCGCGTATACAGCACTCGCAGTTGGAAATTATGCAATTCGGAGCTCACCGAACCACGTTGAAATTTTCGCTCGAGAAAGAAAGACACTACTCAAGAACCGACAAGTATATTTGACAAAAAAAAAAACGGCTCTGAAAAGGGTAGGGTCATGTCCAAAAAAAAATTCAGATATCGCACCGAGGTAAAGTAACTGAGAAAGAAAAAAATTCTGAGTAGAGGCTCTAGCCGTGTTTCCAATTGGACCGGGCTTCTCGGGCCTCATTTCAACGACCCCGAACCCATGAGCTTGCGGAGCTCCAACCTGCACCACCTTTGAATCACGGGTCGACCCGTTTCTTCTCTCTCCCCTCCCATTCCTAAAACCCTACTCGGCCACGCGCACTCCTTCCCTGGTGCTCCCTCGCTCTGCACTTCCTCCGAAGATGCTCGCTCGCTTCCTCACCAGACCATCCAGTCTCCGTCTGCTCTCGATCGCCACCTCAAGGCTCAGCTCCAACCCCCTCCGCCGAACCCTCACTTGGCCTCCCTCCTCGGGCGCTTCTCCACCGGTCGCGGCAACGGCAATGGCGGCGACTCCAGAGATCCGTCGCTCCCCGAACCCTGGAAGCTCTCCAGCGACGGAGACGCGAAGTTCGACCGCCTCTTCTCGGAAGACACCGGCAGACTCGCGGGATTTCCCGAGGGCACAGCCGGCGAGCAGGATTCGTGGCTGAAGGAGGGAGAAGCGGGAGAGAAGAACGTCGGGAAAGACGACGGATGGCTCACGGCTGAGGGATATAGGCCGTGGAGTTTGTCGGAGGAAGGGAGAGACGATGGCTTGTTTGATGTTGGGGAAGGTGCACAGGCTTTTGGCGATGATGATGGTGGGGGAGCTGACGCTGTGAAGACTGATAGGAGCGAGGAGGAGGAGGAGAAGAAGAAGCTTGAGAGAGAAGAACAAGAACTCATTCCAGTACTCAAAGGTCTGTAATTTTAGCGATCATTGTGCTCCTTACACATTTTCACTCCTTTTTCTTGTCATTTTTTGCACATTTTCTTCTATAATTATAATAGTTGGAATCGAGTTTTATTAACGTGGTTCGCGGGCTTGATGGCATTGTCTTCTAGTTCTTTTTTACGGTGGTGCACCAGATAATTGGAGTAATTTGGTTCTTGTGGTTGGTGTAGTTGTATTTCTTCGTGGTGTATGATATGCTAAGCCTGTAGTTTCACCCTTGGCTTCCGTGACTGCATATCAATGTCCGGAGTTGAACACTGCTTCATCTGAATGGAAAGAAACATCGGAAATTCGTTTTCATATTCCCTCATTTTGAGAGACCCGAGAGCCAAATTTGCCTCGTTTTTCACCTTGCTATATGCAACCTTATTAATTTGTTGTTGTTTTTTATAGGGTTGGCATCAATCCGCATGGTATTGGAGTTTAATTTGTGCATTCGTGTATCATAGGTCCAAATCGTGCGTTTGGCGACCTTATTGCAGCATCTGGAATCACAGATGCCATGCTGGACAGTCTGATTGCTCTCAAGGACTTCGAAAAAATTGACGGCTTGCCACCTTTAAGGGAAATTGAAGACATGCGTTATGAGAAGAACACGAAAAAATCCACAAGAGCAGAAATAGAGCGCTTGAAGCAGGAGGAAGTCCCAAGGCAAGAGTGAGGCAAGTAGACGACAAGGGAAGGCTTATGGAACAGGAAGAAGGAAGTGCAGCATAGCACGCGTCTGGGTTCAACCTGGTGATGGCCAATTCATGGTGAATGAAAAAGAAGTCGATGTCTATTTCCCTATGCTTGACCATCGTGCTGCTCTACTTCGACCTTTCTCCGAGACGAAGACTTTGGGCCTCTGGGGACGTCAACTGTACTGTGAAAGGAGGTGGTGTCTCGGGTGAGTTCTAATGTTGTTCTGAACTATGAAAGGCACTTGCTTTTGCGGTTATTCATTTGTATCATATAGAGTTGTTTAAGCTCAGGATACTTGGCTGATCTAATTTATTTAAATGTGGTATCTGTGCATTCATTACTAGCATTTTATCTTCTAGTTTATTGGTAGTCTTTATATATCAACATTTTGTTGTCCATTGTTGTAATTTCTGAGAATGTAAGTGATCTGAGGTCGAATAGTTTCCAAATACATGTAATTGTTAGTCTTTTAAGCTGTTGCTTCACTGCATGTAGATTTCGGTTTCTCCCTTTAGTTGTTCTGAATTATGACTTTCTAATTTATTTCTGGAGGGATAGGACTAGTGAGTAATTGGCTGAATGATAGGTTTATCATATGTAGTTATTGGTGTCCGAGAATGGGGATTTCATCTTGGGTTCGTTAATCATCTATATCCTCCAGCTTTTGCTCAGTTAACTTGCTAGTGTAGTTGCTCAGATGAACGGAAGGGAGTGAAGAGAAAAGTTGCAATCTTACTGTCATGAATAAAAATCTTTTGACACCTACTGGGGAAAAGGTTTTGCTGGAACCTCTAGATCATTTGGAACAAGGAATCGAGTCATCTCTCCTGAACATGGTAGTTTAGAACGGAATGCCATCATGTTGGCCATAAGGGCGATACCGCAGAGGTCATTTAATGCCTCTGTTCATGTAGTGACAATGCAAAGGCTTTGCTTAAGTCTTGCGGCTCACAGACTCACTCTTTTTTAGCCTGAAACACTTGAAACTTTCAAAAGATGCAAATGTCGACCCATAGCTTCATGAATGATTTTGTCTAATATTTTCAAATTTGAATAATGTTTTAAGTTTGACAGGAAAGCCAAAAAGTACATTTTGCTTTTTATGGCTCTTTAACAAACAGGCCTTGTCTTTTCTTACTTGGATGTATCTCTGGTCCTTCCAAAATGGAGTTTATAAGCGGGAATACTAAACTTCATCTGATGGCAGGTCAAGTTGGAGCGATACGATTGGGCATCAGCAGGGCCTTGCAAAACTGGGAGCCTGGTTTACGTCCTCCTCTTAGATCTGGTAAGATATTTATTATTTAAGAAAAGGTCGACTGAAGTGTATATTTTATTCACTTCATCTGTGTTGATCGAAATAGCACCCAAGCCCCTCTTGGTTCTGTGGCGAAAACTTCCTCATTGGACATTAAGCTTCTGCTCATGTGAATTAAAGTGCATTAGGCCTTCTTTCTTTTTAACTTAATATACATAAATTGATAGATACCAAGGTAAATGCATTGGAAGAACTTCTCTCAGAACTCCCATAAATTGTGTAGAAAGCAAAAGGTAAACTGATTTCCACCCCCCACACCAACACACCCTGCCCCCCCCAAAAAAAAAAAAAAGAAGAAGAAGAAGAACTGATATCCAGCAACTGAAAGGAAAAAACAAAAATCAAGATAAGGCATAAAAACCATGACTTCCTTCAACCTTGGTTTAGCTTCCATTTAGAGCTAATCACAAAAACAACTATTACTGTAGAAATACTCTTGATTTACCTGTGGATTAGTTCTTTTTATGTTCTATGTTGAATGAAATTAGCGCACTACATTGAGTTCCTTGGGAGGGGGCATGAAATTTCCCTTTCCTTTCCCTCTATCAAATGTATGGCTCTGAGACCTTGGTTGTGTCATCTCAGCCTGACCTTCAACTTATAGAAGTGTTATGTTCTTGTTGACAGCTGGTTTCTTGACGAGGGATCCGCGTGTGGTGGAAAGGAAAAAACCGGGAAAAGCAAAAGCAAGGAAGAGCTTCCAGTGGGTCAAGCGATGACCAGGAAAACTCTGTTTTCTCTGCACACCATTGGCTTCGAGCACAACTTACAGTTTTGCAGTTACATAATAACATGTCTAGATTAATTTGTATGCTAGGGATTTTTTTGTATGTAGCGCGCGCCCCTCACAAGCTGGCTACTGGGCACAAGAGCTATGCTGAATGTTAATTGACTTGGAGATAGTGTCGTTGTGGGAAAGCTTGTATCTTGCTTGCTTGGGCTGTTTTCTGTAGCAGCCGTTGTGTCAAGGACATTGAGAATCGATGATATGAATTCACGGATCAACAACTGGATCTGTGCTTCTCATGGCTACATGATGAAATGACCAGAACTTGCCTCTGTTTGATGTCCCAATGGAGCTTTTTACCAAATAGGGTCTCAAAAAAAAAAAATTTAACTGATTTAGGTCCTATTTGAGAAAATTTACGAGTTTGGGATCCGGTCCAGTAGTCTTGGTGGCGGCCGGACCTCAGTTCGGCACTCAAAGTGCCGAACTAGGAAGTTCAGTGCGGCTCAGTTGGGCATTAGGGTTGCCGAACTACCCAGTTCGGCTACCCTACTGCCGAGCTACCCATTTCCCTCACAACCCCTGACAATTCTTCTTTCCTCCGCCTGACCCCTCCTCCATGGACGATCGGCGCACAGCTTGGGATGAGCGGGCTCACGGTTCATCCAGGGACGTCGTCGGCGTCGTTCTGCTAGATCCGATCGGTCGGTCAACGATGCCAGCAATGGAGGATTGCTCCAGTCCTTGATGAAGTTGAGGGTGACGACAAGAGGAGGGATGAGGGCTCTCGAGTTTGCAGATGCCATGGCCTCTCGTGCTCGAGCTTTATTTTTGGGTTCGCCGGCCACCGGCAAGGTACCTCGGCCATGGCTACTCGAGCTCGACTCGTGGCTATCGCAGCCATGGCCGCTCGAGCTCGACTTCGGCCATCTTCATGAGGCGCATGAAGGGATAGGGATCAATCGGCTGTGAGGCTATTGTCGGAGACTCCGAATCGTGCTCTCCGAAATGTAGCCGGCAATGGCGGTGGCTCGAGCGTCGGAGAAGGGAAAAAGGGATCAGGCGAAGGAGAGAGGGGGAAAGACAGAGAGAGGGGGGGGGGGAAAGAGAGAAGGGGGAGGGAGGGAGGTTGGAGGGCGTTCCGCGGAGGAAAGAAGGGGAAAGGGGAAAAAGAGAGAGTTGTGTTCTTTTTCTGCAAGTGGGCCCATGTAAAGTGAAGACGAGAGGAGAGAGTTTTTTCTTTTTCTGCAGATGGGCCCCATGCAAACACATGCCTCACGCTACCTAATATTTTTTCGGGGCACCCGTGCCGAACTGCCTCAGTTCGGGAGGCCTGGCAACCGAAACTGGGTCCGTCCGGTATCAAGGCTACCGGACGGACCCTTAATCCTTAAATTTTTTTTAAGGAAAACCTAAATTAATATATATATATATAATAATATATTATATTTAGATCTCATTTGGTAAAAAGCCCTACACTATATGGCGGATGGTTGTATGATGCTGTAGGGTTCCAACTTGATGTAACGTGACGGAAGTAGCTTAAAAAAAAGACACGGGCTCAATGCTATAAGTTCCAACGAACGTCTTTAGTTCAATTCTGTGTATGTTTCACGGGTCTTATGTGCAGTTTAGATACGAACCTCAAATTTCAAATGTGTTTTTCTTCGAGAGGTGCCGGTGCAGTATGCACTAGCAACTAGTTTTCAACGCAACTTTCTTGTATGAGAAAAGGATACAAATGATCCTTAAATTTCGATTTAATATGCAATGTGATTCCAATATTTTACCTCAATGTGACAATGTGATACGAACTTTTAATTTGTTCAATTTGATCTCTAAGCTTTCGGAACATGTTTAACTTAATTCCCGATTCCAAAATTCAGAGGCTATATGGTCAAATTAAAAATTCAGGGACCACGTTGCACAAAAGCCTAAAGTTCGGAGACCATATTGATCAAATTAAAAGTTCATAGGTCATATTACATATTGGGTCAAAATTTGAGAACCATTTGTGTCTTTATCCTTTTCTTATGATAGATACCAGCAATCGAACAGTTCTCGTATGTATTGTTGCCTAAAAAGTATTTCTTTGAGTGGAGGCGATTGAATGTTTGGGTTGCGGACAAAATTCACAAAGTAAACCGAACATTGAACAGAAGACACAGACTTCAGAAGAGGAGACAATGCGGCCCAGCGCAAGCGAATGTTTCGGTACAATTGCAAACGATTCCTGCTCGGCCAAAAGAGCAACATCCAACTTTAGGTTCAGATACGTTCATGGGCTTTTCTGCATTTTGGGCTGGATTTGGGCTTTTTTCCACCCTCAGGCCCTCAACGCGAAACTCCAACAAAACGCGGCTGTGTCACCTCGCCCAAAACCCTAAACCCTCCCTCATTCTCCCCCAATAAAATGTCTCTGCAGCCGGAATTTTTGAGACAGCGTCTGAACTCTCTTCCTCGGCGGAGCTCTCTAAACTGAAGTGAAACCAGCGGCTCTTCTTAGTCTCGTTTAGCTAGCTATCACCAAGATGAGGCCGCCTCAGAGAGGTATTCTTCGCCTTCTCCTTCTTGTTGCGGTCGTGTGGAATGGAGGGAACGCAGTTTAGCACTGGTTTCATTTGAGAATGGCGTGTCGGTTTTTGAACTTTTTTTTTTTCGCGACTGAGGATGATACTAAGTTTTGATTGCGGATTAGTTCTTGTCGGCTTTTGAGCTGTTTCATTTGTGGAATGCGTGATACTGTTTGGCTGCTTGCATTCTTAAATACTTGGTACGGGAATAAAGTGCGAGGTTAATGTTTCCTGCTTGGGGATTAGTCAGTTCCCTCAGCCTCTCAGCTATGGTTATTGATGTTATGCTGCAGCCTGTGCTATGTTTTGGCCTTCAATGTGCTATTTTTTCACTTTTATTCTGAGACCTTAATATGGTATTCGAGCCCTATTTTTTTTTTTTTGACGAGTGGTCTCATTCGGTCTTTGCAGGTCGCGGCGGCGGCGGATTTAGGGGTGGAAGGGGTGATGGAGGGAGAGGAAGAGGGAGAGGTGGAGGTGGAAGAGGGGGTCGTGACGGAGGTAGTGCTATGAGAGGGCGGGGTGGTGGACGCGGTGGTGGTCGCGGTGGAAGAGGTGGACGTGGAGGCGGGATGAAAGGTGAAGCAAAGTTGTGGTTGAGCCTCATAGACATGAGGGGGTGTTCATTGCTAAGGGCAAAGAAGATGCTCTTGTTACAAAGAATATGGTCCCTGGAGAGGCTGTCTATAACGAGAAGAGAGTCTCTGTGCAGGTGAATATGTTTTTTTCATTGAAATTGCTAGGATTGCTTGGCATCGTCTGATAAACTCCTGATTCATCCCAAAACAGAAATTGAGAAAAAAAAAATGGCGAACGACCCGCTTGTCTGGAAATTGATTTATTAATCATTTTCCTAAAAATGATGCTATATTTATGAAGAATGAACAAAAAATATTTCCATCGTCCATGAAAATGTTTTGCGATATAAATTATTGTTGATAGCATTATCAATTTTTATTGGGTAATTATTTCAAGCTATATAAATGATCATTTTTAGGAAAATATTTTCGAAATCATTCAATTTTCACATAACAAATGAAGCCTTAATAATGGTTCTAAGAATGCTAAAGCTTTTTTGGCTACATATACTTTTGCTACACGAATTTGATTAGTAGAGGAGGATCTGGCTTAGAGTTAATTTTTTTGATTTGTGTGAAGTTCCTTTTGCCAGGGCTATTTTAAAAAAAAAATTCTACTTGTAAACTCTGGTGCTGCAGATGCAATTTTTTAGCGTTCTGATCTTTCTGATTTTAGGAGCTTAATAATGTTGATCTCCCTTACTTTCTTTGAATATCATCTCATGTTAAATATTCAATATTCTTTCTTTCAGCAACCTAGACATATTAGTAAGTCGAACTGCTCTTTCTTTGAACTGTTGTTAGAATGAAGATGGAAGTAAAGTGGAATATAGAGTGTGGAACCCCTTCCGATCAAAGCTGGCAGCTGCCATTCTTGGTGGGGTTGATGAGATATGGATTGTGAGCATCTCTTTTCCTTTTTCTCTGGTGTATCTATGATGTATAGCTTCTTCCTTGTCACTGGTAATGATTCATTGTTTTCATATTCAGAAACCTGGTGCTCGGGTTCTCTATCTCGGAGCTGCTTCTGGGACCACAGTATCTCATGTTTCCGACGTTGTTGGCCCTGTAGGTCTTTTTTTTGTTGTTTTGTTTGTTTTTTTTTTTTTTGGGGGGGGGGGGATGGGAAGATTGATTCTTTTAGAAAATGACCAGATAACTGACTTGTTGTCTCACGTTCCTTTTGGCAGACAGGAGTGGTGTATGCCGTGGAGTTCTCCCATCGAAGTGGGAGGGACTTAGTCAACATGGCAAAGAAGAGAACCAACGTTATTCCAATCATTGAAGATGCTAGACATCCAGCCAAGTACCGAATGTTGTTGGAATGGTGGATGTAATATTTTCCGATGTTGCTCAACCCGATCAGGTATTGACTTTTGTCTTTGCTTATGAAAGTCTTCCTTGCCAAAGTGTAGATGCAGGACTTCATCTGGACCATTAAATGAAATTCTACATCACACATCTCACCTTTATTTCTGGTTGACTTACTGCATGGTTTTGTTTATATACTTTGTAGCGACTTATTTCTCTATTACCTCTGATGCTCTTGAAACAGATTCCGTGAATTCTATTGTCTTTGTTCCTGATAACAGTTATCAATGCATTTATTTGCAGCCTTTGTTTTACCTTTCTCAGCTTCAATTCATGCCATGAATTTTCTTTTCTTTGCTCATATGTTTGTGAGGCTTCTTTTTATATGAACAAGATGACCTCTTGTTTGGAAATTACCTTCCTAGTTTTGTGACTTATCTGTTGTTTGATATATTTCTATACTGCTATAACTACAGTTTTCTTCATTGCTATGTTAAGCAACACTATTAGATTCTTTCATTAAGGTGTTTCACCTAGAGGGAAACTTATGCACATGAAGAATTAACTCGGATTCCCCTTCAAGACAGCATGGGTGATGCAAGATCGAGTTTTCTGATGCATGTCTGATTTTGGCTCACTGCATAATTTTGTTTTCTGTAGTTCAAATTTGTTTTCTTTTTGAGTTCCTTTTCTTTTGTTTCCCTTAAAGACAAGTTAATCACATGCCTTCGGGCCAGTAAACCCATGCCTATTTCGTGTAGTGCATTATTAGAAAGCATTTGATGGGAACTCAGATTCACAGAAATTTCCTTCTTGGTTTTGTGATTTATCTTTTGTTTGACATATAGCTATACCACTATAACTACTGTTTTCTTCATTGTTATGCTAACTGTACTCTTTCAGATTCTTTAATTGAGGTGTTTCTCCACGGGGGAAACTTATGCTCATGATGAATTAACTCGGATTCCCCTTCAAGACAGCATGGGTGATGCAAAATTGAGTTTTCTGATGCATATCTGATTTTGGCGCACTCCATAATTTTTTTTTTTAGTTCAAAATTGAGTTACTCTTTGAATATTCTTTTCTTTTCGGGTCAGTAAATGCCATGCCTACTGCCCGTACTGCATTGTTACAAAGCATTTGATGAAAAATTCGGATTCCCCTTCAAGCCAGTTTGCTTGATGCATTACCGAGTTTGTGTTGCAGGTTTTATAACCTTTTGAATCGTCTCTCTTGCGTATGAAGCTTAAGATTTGTGAAAATCAGGTTCGCCATTCCAGTAGTGTACATTACTATTTGATGTTACCATCAGCAACAACAATATGTGCCTCTTCAAAAAAATTTAAGTACGGTTAGGTCCTTATCATTTTGACAAATTGCTGATTCAGGTTACTATTCTAAGTTTGGTTGATACGGTTAGCCTGTCCTTGCCAAATTTAGCACAGTAGTGTACATTATGTTGCCTTTAAGGCATTAGGCCGGGGATCTTAATTTAATAATTACTCAATCATATGCTAAATTATTGTGTATTGTCAGATTGATCATGCCCTTATTATTAATTTTGACTAAGCGTGCCTGCAATGGCATGACTTATTATGATGTGGTGTTAGAGGCACTTGATCTACCTCTCTGATCACCTGAAGGTCTTTTTGTTTGTACTTTGGATAAAGTTGCTGTGATAATATGCGTGGCAGTGTTTCTGCATTTGACTGTTTACCCATTAAGTACCAACTACGAAAACAAATGCATGACTTGTTGAAGCACTTACTGCATGAGACTCGAGCTCTGGGTGATGAAGTGTGTCCATTATACGTCAGAGGGAGTTCTATAATCTGTTATTTGGATAACCTTTCTCTCTGTTTGAAGGGCTTACTAGAAGCTGTCTGTATGTTATATGTGATGTTCAGTGATTTCTTGTCACATCTCAGGCAAGAATTTTGGCTCTAAATGCATCATACTTTCTCAAGGCTGGAGGTCACTTTGTCATCTCAATTAAGGTATAGCTCTCTCTTTCTTAAATCACTCTATTTGTTATTCCTTCAATATTAAAACAAGAAGCTGGTGTAAGTTTTTTCAAGTCCAGGACACAAGTTGTGGCATTGGAAATGATCTTCTCATAGTTGGGGATGGGTGAAAATCAATCCACTTGGAAGGAAGAAACGCTATGAATGTCACTTTGATGAGAAGCGGTCGAGTCAATTCCTTTGGGTTGTGCTTGTTTTTGCAGGCAAACTGTATCGATTCCACTGTTCCAGCCGAGATGGTATTTTCCCAGGAAGTGAAGAAGCTGCAGGCGGAGCAGTTCAAGCCTTTTGAGCAAGTTACTCTCGAGCCCTTTGAGCGAGACCATGCTTGCGTCGTCGGTGGCTATCGCGTGCCGAAGAAACAGAAAGCTGCTCCCGCATCATAAGAAGTCCCGGACCCGACCCGCCTTAGTAGTTCAATCTCCTATCACTTAGTTTCTCAGGGTGGCACCCGAATGTCAAGTCTTTGTGTCTCTCTTTCTTAATTGGAACTCCAATGTTTTCAAGATTTTAGGTGGCCTCTTGTAATGGATCAATATTCTGAAATGCGTTCGAATTTTTCCACCTTAAGGCCAGTAATTTGGTTGGCGTTTTGACTTCATGATTCTTTGAAGGGCAACTTGGAATTATGTAGCGAGTGTTTGAAAAGCTGCAAACTTGCATTAAAAATTAGTGAATTGCCTGTGAAAATATTCCAAAGGGGGGCTAATAATGCTCATTACTTCTATACATGTTGGAAAAAAATCATTTGAGAATACGGAGGACGATTAAGTATAACTAGAATGCTCGTAGTTTCAAGGGGTCTGTAGATGAGGTCTAATATGTTTGGATCATGATCTATGTGAATCAGAACCCTTAAATCATGTGAATATTCGTAACTCCGTGTTTGGTTAAAATGGATCGCGTTCCACGCAAGTTTTTTCGGCCTAGCACCTCAAAAGCTGAATTCATTAGTCCAAAAGGGAGGGGGAAATAATGATAGGGAAAGGGAAAGCCAAAAATCCACCAGACCCATAAATTTTCTATACGAAAGATAAGGCGCGCGTGCAATAGCTTCATTTCCTTTTTTTTTTTTTTTAAGAAAATTCATTGGTAACGCAATTTCATTTTTCTATTTTAAGAATAAATTTTTTATCCAAAAATAAGTTTGGAATACAAATAAGAAGTAAATGTTTTATTTATTTATTTTTGAAAGTTGTAAATTTTTTATTTATTTATTTTTGAAATAGAAAAAGAAACAAGAATTCTTCTCATTTCTCACTCCTCTCTCGCGTCCTTGCCGCTGGTTACTGTCCATCGGTGTTCATCGGCCACTATTTGCCATCCGTTGGTCACTGTATGCCGCCATTTGCCCCTCTCACATACCTGCAGCTAGCTATTGTTCACCGTTTGTTGACCACTAATCCCCGACTCCCATTCACCTTCACCATCATCTAGTCTCGGTTCGTCCGTGACTATCCACTGCTCACCTGTCACTGGCAGAGGCCCAGCAGTCGGGAATCGTAGAAATTTTATGCTGTGATCAAACGAATTTCTATTCTGGGAATAAAAATTTTGTGTCGTTATCAACACACGTCTCTGCTTAGAAACTCGTTCAAAAATTATAAATAAAAAATCTATTTCTCGCCAGAAATAGAGTGAGGAAAGAGAATGGCGGTCCTTAAGCCATCCTACAATTTGTTTCGTAATTGTGCCATCATTTGGGGGTATTTACGTAAAAGGGGAAATGTTACCGTTGGAACTCCGCCTCCGCCCTCGTAACTGCATATATGGGAAAGTTCAACGTCGGAATCGCTTTCACGAAACTCCAACGCTAAAATCTCACACCAATCGCAGTGAAAAGGCCAGAATCGCCGAGCAGAAAACCAAATCGCGATAGTTCATCTTCCTCGAGAAACGGAGCGAATAGATCGGTTCCGCTGAAACACTTCGTGAGTTTCTTCTTCCTCGTTTCTTTTCAGTGAACTTGTGAATCTTTGACGCTGTACTAGGTTTTCGAGAATCGGACGAGTGTTAGCGCTTAATCTGTCGGTAAATACTGATCCGTATACTTCCAATCTACTGTAGCATTTGATTTCATTGAAATGGTAGCGAGAGGTGATAGGAAGTCTGAATGTGGCGACGAAACGTCCTCTCTTTCTCTTATTTTTTGTCTCATCTTCAGGACACTGGGAATGAATATTGTTCGTGAAGTTAGGAATTCTTCGACTGCAACGAAGAGAACTTTTATGTCTTTGAAAAGATTTCGGCTTTTCTATTGTAGGCGATTTGAGGACTTCATCTTTGCTTTCCGATAATGTATTGTAGTTGGGTGGTATCAGTGTGTATATCTGTTCAAGATAGATTCTTGTTTTTCGAAATTTCCACTGTTGCAGTGATCGCTTCATCTTTGTGGTGTTTAAGAAATTGAGATGCATTCCCAAAAGCCTCGATCTTTAACCTTCAACGCAAAATTGATGGACCTCTCCTAGCTTATTTCCTCCACACCAACTCGTAATCCGTCTTGTGGAGGCACTTTGTATCAACAGTCAGTAACTGTTACGGGGCAATGCATTACTTTTTAAGCGGACTTGGAGAGATTGTTTGTTGCACTTGTATACTGTCTAACAATTTTGTCTCTGCAATTTTGATACATTTTGTACGGTACAGATCTGAAATTTGTCAATAAGGACCACAATGGCTGCAGGGCGTGGTGGGTTGATTCTAGATCAGAACTTCAATGCTAACTACAATGGTAAATTCTACTCTGTTATTGGTTCTCATGCTTAAAGTTTCTGTGTCAATCTCCTCGTTTATTTGGTCCCATGTTTTCTAATCGTTCAGGAGGTTCTTTAGGGGAAATTTCTAAAGCGATTAAAGTGCAGAAGAAAGGAGGGGTTGGTGGAAGAAAACCTCTCGGTGATTTGTCAAATGCAGGGAAGCCCTCTCTTAACCAGGTGTCCAAGAAACAGAATTTGAAAAGTTTCGCTCTGATTAATGAAGATATTGGTTCTTCCAAGGTCCCCAGTGATCTAGCCAAAAAGAGAAGTACCTCTAAAGCCTCGGACAAAGCACAGACAAGGAGCAGAAGAGCACTTTCTGATATTTCTAATTCGGCAAAGCCCCATGTATCCGAGGCGTCAAAGAAGACTGTGAAGATGAATGTCCTACCAGAGGAACCAATTGATACTGGTTTTATTGCTGAGGAACAATTTCTTCACAACCACCAGGATTGTATAAAACAGCAGAGTATTGCCATTGACATGGACCATTTTCTGGAGACTCTCAGGCTCAGTAAGTTTATTAGCTTGGTTTTTAATGTTCAGTACTCCTCCTTATTTCAAGAACTCATTAATGTCTTCCTTACAGGTTCTCGCAACAAGATCATCTCTTCTCCCTGCCTGTCTCCACTAAGCAGTAGATTGAAGGTCCGTTAACAACTAATTTCCTTTGCTGCTTCCTGTTTGGTTTTCATCGTTTGTGGTGGTTATTAACATGGAACATTAGTTTTATGCGGGCATTATTTTCGCTGCTGCAGCGTGAGAGCCCTTCAAGGCTTTTGCAATATGAACAGATGGCTGAGCTGCAGATTTCAGCAGTCAGATCTCCTCCGAAACATGAGCTGTCAAGTAAACTTGACTCCCCACAGCTGCCAAGCAGTCCAAAATCACCAAATATTCGTATGCACCGGAAGGACCAGGAGATGGTGAATTTCATGTTGATGGAAACACCTAGCTTGCTGAAGCATTGAATATCCTTATATTTGATGCTATTAGGTACAAAATCTCCAGCTGGGTTTAGTTTCGTCCGTATGGCAGAAGGAAATGTGATGCTGACACAAATCTTGTTACCATCAGACCTGTAACGGTGCTTTTTGGTATTTTGTTGTGGTCCAAGTGAACCTTTCCTGGGAATCAAGGATGTGTTTGGCACAATTGTGCTGTAGCATTGAATTTCTTATATTCAATGCTTTATTAGGTAGAAAATCTCAAGCTTGGGTTCAGCTTCTAGGTATTAAGTGTTTTACGGGTCAGACATGTGATGGCCCTTTTTTGCATTTTGTCGTGGTCCAAGTGAACCTTTCCTGGGTATGAATCAAGGATATATTGGGCACTATTGTGCTGATTTTGCGCATTACATTTGGAATGCTTAGCTGCAGCGTTGCCCGCTTGCAAACACTATGCTTGAGTAAGAATCCTTGATCTTCCTGGTTACCTTTCATATAAATAGTTTCCTTAAAGGATCACTAATTCTTTAGATGCATTGGGCATCCACTATACAATTCGAGCGTTCAAAGGATTTCTCAGGAAGGCAACGTTTAACAAAATTGCCATGTTATTTCATCTTTCGTGTTAAGTAGGAAGTGGATTCATGATCTTGTCCCCATAAATAGGAATTCAATCCCCACATGTTGATGAAGAGAGGAGAAGAAGAGTTTACCTTCTTGGAAAGTGAGATGAAGTAGGGCAAAAGTTCTTTCAACTGAAATTGGAAGATGAGCAGGAGAAGAAGAGTTATTTACATCGAGAAGTCGCAGAGTTGATGAAGAGCGGAGGTAAATTGGCATTGATCTGGACTTTTAAACAGGATGTGATATGAACGCTAAATATTTATAGTACACATGAATCTTAAAAACAATTTACCAAAACCAATACCAAGGAAAGTGGCGATTGCAATTCCAAAAATTCCAGCAAGAATCCCGGGGACAACCATAGGACTCCACCCTTTTGCTGTTGCCATTCCACAAGCTGTTGTCGGGCCACCAACATTTGCATTTGAAGCAATAAGTAACAGCTTCAGGTCAAAGCCAAATAGCTTTCCTAATCCAAGGATCACAGCAAGATGGACCGTAATCTGAACAAGGGCAAACAAAAAATATACTAGGCGCTGTATTGATGACACTCCATATGTCTCCTTTTGCACCGACAACAGTGAAGAACACCTGGTTTTGACATAGAAGCAATCCAATCAGTCAAAAAAAATCCTTCAGGCAATGGGAAAAAGAGGATATTCCTGAAGCTTGATAAACTGAAAGTTCACACAGCAGCTCTCGGAATAACACGGAGGTGATCATTCAAGGGATTTTTCATGTACCAAAACAAGTATTGAAAAATGTAAAGTGATAGCTTGACAACAAGGCAGGTTGATTGGTAAAACTGTCAGGCTACTTGATATTCCCAGATGGATTGACGTCACTAGTGCAAACAGTGAAAAATCAGTGAATCACCATTTTATTCATTGTGACAGGAAAAATGTGTGCTTGTTATAATTTTTTAGATTTACTTTCAGTAGGCTGAAATCAATCGAAACACGCTATTATGTTGAAACAGTTGAGGGCCGAAATTGGGCCGATTGCTACAAGCAGGACAGAAACTCTAGAGATTTTCCATTGGTCGTCAAGTAAAAATTTGGCTGGAATGGAATAGAAGAGTCTTTGAGGGGCAAAAGTAAACAGATCCTGTACCATAATGGATAATTGCCTGACTTCCTTTTCTACTTCTTCGTTCTGGTACTCTAAATTTAAATATTTTCATACACCTGATCCAGTTGTCTGCCATACAATGACAAACATTGGAGCAGTATTATTATCAATAATTAAGCGCTGCGGAACAACTCACCTGCATCAATATCAGAGCCACAGCCTCACCGGATGGTGCCAGCTTGCCAAATTGAGTAGGAAAAAAGAGTTGCTAAAATAACAACTGCTGTTATTGCAGGCAAACTACCCCTTGAATACCAAGATATTTCGTGAGAAAAGTTCCTGCTTTGCAGATGGCAAGGGACACAGCTATGGCTGTAGCACTCTGTAGAACAGGTAGCTTGTTATCAGGTCCTGATTCCGTGTCCAGAGCACCATTTACAGAATCTCCTCCTGCACAAGAGGCCATGCTATTGGGTGATCATCCCTCCTAGTAAATGGATTATGCATAAAACACAACACGTAGATTTAAGAAGGCATTATAGATTAGGCAATAATAAAGCTGATCAACCCTTTTATTATATAAAGACTAAGATTCTTACATCTAGCATTAACATTTAGATTTTTCTCTTGCGGTAGATGTAATAATGGAACAAAATAAATTCAACCCACCGTTGCCAGATGAAGACTCTGGAGGTACTTTTGAGCTCAATGCAAACAATGTCGTGAAATAAACTGCACAAATGACATTATCTGCAGCTAGCCCAGCAGCTAGAACTGATGGGGAAACTTCAAATGCATCAGCTACTGCAACATAATTGACAGCTGGAGACAACAAGGTGCAGAAATGATCATCAGCTGTAGATTGGTAAAGTCAATGACAAGTATTTCATAACTTAACAAAAACAAAAACCTTTGGCAGACCATTACAAGCTTTGACAACATGGAAAACATGATACAGCAATTCAACATTGTAGAGATGCTGAAATAACTTGTGCTGACATATTTTCTTTTAGTCAGGAGAATTCATTAAAGTGTATTCATGACACGAACAAAGCTGGAAAGTGGGGTGGTAACAAACTTCTCCTTGTCACAAATGAGTTTAGATATGATCATAATAAAGAATCATTTTTCTTTGACTTGCTTCCCTCATTGTCATGGAGCAGGAAGCAGAGTTACAAGTGGAACTGAAAGGAAAAACTTTAATTGAATAAGGAAGTTCAAGTTAATTCAATAAACGACAAAATCATGATGATTTTCTATGCTTTCCTATGGTTTACCTCCACCAATATGTCTTCCCATAAGTGCAGCAGCTATCTTCCAGCTATCTTGCCCCAGTGATCTCATTGGCACGAAAAAGTAAGCCACTACGGTCCCAATCGTGGTGGCAACTGTCATATATACACAGGGGGAAATTAACAATCAGTTGTTTATAAAATTTACGCCAATGTCAAATAGAGTATGATGGATTTCATCATGCACGATCAACAGCACTTAATCGTACAATAAATAGTTCATCGACAATTGTAAGCAAATAGTATACAAGAGGATGTCACATAGAATACCAGATCCAAGCAAGAAAAGCCAAGAGAAGTTTCCCGGTAGACTGGATCACGCGGCGCAGGTCAGCCCTAAAGCAGCAAGGGGACAGCCAAAGGGAGTAGAAACTCCAACACGACATCATAAAGCCGGAGCTTTGCATGAAACCATCCCCAAATTGCTGGCTGCAAGACCAACCAAGGTGCTCACCAGGGCCCCACTCAAGGTGCTCCCAATCTTGGTCTTCTCGGACCTTACATTAGCGAAGTCCTCATCATGACTAAAGTACAAGCATAAAGCACAAAATTATGTTCAGCTGTCTATCATTTCACAAAGTTTGAACAAGAGAAAACAACGTTCTCTACTTCCGCAGGTCAAAAAGTATCTCATTAGTATTGCCTAGCTAAACTTGAGTATTCCCCTGGTTGCATGGAAAAAAAAACCAAAAAATGCCATGTATCTAGTAAAATTCTGCGGACAACCTCTACTCTACACAATCGGCACAAGCACAAAACATCTCTTGCCACCTTAAAGTTGTACATTTTCATTGAAACGTCTATTAACTTCTCTACAACTTCCGAAAAGACATTTTTCCAACAACCCCCCCAAAAAAGGGGGGGGGGGGAAAGACATACGGAAATAGCGAAATGCAAGAGTGGAGACAAACGAGGATTCACAGATGCCAAAAGCGCCGACCCGCGAAGAGAGCAGTCCGCTGCCCCATTTATCGTGAGGCGAATGAGAGGGTAATTCAACTGAGATCTGACCGTCACTACCCGAATCGAGTCAGGGCCCTCAACTGCCGACGCGGGGAAGCGGCGAGACGCCTCGCTCCGATTCCTCCGGGAAGCTCGGACCGACCGCAGCAGCTTTCAAACCGGCGATCGGGTTTTGGCGGGAAAGTGAACCAGAACGCGGTTGACGGAGGTCGGGGCCCGGAGAGGGCGAAGCGGGGAGCTGCGAGAGCAAGCATCGCGACGCCATTGACGCGAGTCAGAGCAGAGGCTGCTGGCCTTTGCAGAAGGAGCGTGCGTGATCGAGTGCGACGGGACTTCGACTCGTGATGGAAGTGGCTGCGAAGCTGTGTACATTTCGGGACAAACGGACAACAATAGCGGAGTTAACCTTCGCAAAGACAGCCAAACAAAAATTCAAAAAAAATTAAGGTTTTTCTTCTCAAATTGTTTTCACGACGAGGGCGTGCTTTCTTACCGAAATGCCTTAAATAAAAAAAAATCTATGCATCGATTAATAGATTGATTTTACTCTATGCAGTAGAATTAGAATGCATCTACTTAGTTATGCAATGACTAGTGTTAAAAAGTCCATATATTACCATGAATAAACGCAACAGAAGAAAAATTGCTCACACAGCAATCAATTTAGTCATAATATTTCAATTTATTTCTAAACCTTTGCTAATGTATTCCTTTTAACCAAATTTGATTAAAAATCATTAAGGTAGATATCGACCATCGTACCAAAAAAAAAAGAACATCGAAAAGGAAATCCCCCACATGCCAGAAGGAGGCCTTTTTCACCTTCCGTCTAAGCTGTGCAGGAAAGGCCTTGGCTTTCTGATCTGCAACGACCCCTGACAGTGATTCGATGCTTAGACATTAAGCTAGGTGCTCTCGGAGCATTATTCCAATACCAAAGAAAGAGTACCCAACGAATAAACAGCCCTCCACTCACACTCCTGTCGTATGAATGTGCGTTCGCGATAATGAGCGAGCGCGCGAGAGAGAGGGATCAATCCCGGTTAGAACCACGCGGATGGCACCAAAGGACCTGCAATGCAATGGTTCGACAATGACATGAGAGAACCCCATTGCCTCCAAGATTTGACAATATTGAAAGTTTGTAGACATATAAAGCAGCGCAATTTCTTGAATTAAAAGGTCCAATATCTGCCACAGGATTTACGACAATCGCCGATACCACCGGATATACATTGTCAATGTTTCTCTACATCACATTGCTTGAAACCTACAACAGCTATTCAACCCCGTCCAGTTCCAACCTTCAACCCCAAAAACATCCCTTATTGCGAGTCCGAACGTCAGCAACTGGCTCCCGACTATTTCTGGAACATTGGCCTCCTGAAGTGTAGTTAGTGCAGCTCAATTTGCGATGGAATATGGTCAGCTTATTTTCTGCTTCTTACCATTGGAGTTCTCTTCCTCCAAAGCTTTCAACTTGTTCTTGATTGCAGCTATCTTTGCGCTCTTGCTCATCTGTCCGGAACTGCTACCAGATATGCAAGTCTTGTCGAGTTGACCTCCTACCTTGGATGAGTTCTCCACCGTATCCACCAGATACTTCTCACTAGCAAGACGGACAACTAGAGGGCGCCCACAGGCCAACTTCCCATGCATCTTCTCCTTCGCGAGCTCAGCTTCCTGCATGCTCACTTTAAATAGGGAAATCAAATACCGCTCCGGACAGAAATAAATGGCAAGCAGCAACTTACCTCTTTGCTACTGTACTGAATGAAAGCAAAGCCTCTTGGCTCTCCACGTTTTGGGCCACGAGTATGCCAAAGGAAATCCTCTGATATAATCTTCCCAAAGGGAGAAAACATCTTGATTAGAGTAGCCCTGATACGAGACAAATATCTCCATTCATTTATCAAGTTGTTCATGCAGTTTGCAAAAACATCAGAAGCATCAACAACCACATATTTGCTTACTCTGTTATTCTCAAATCAAGATTGCCAATATAGAGTCTACTTTCAGACTTGTCATCAGTGAATCTGTTAGGGTCCTGCATTAAGCCATCCGAAATTTCAAATGAAGTCAAAATTCTGTCACGTAATTGTCAGTGAGACAACAATTGCTAAATCTGGAGAATATATATAGACGTGTAAATAATTAGGAGATTTTCTCACCATGATGAAGCAACGAATTTGGGCAGAAGTTAAATTTTTGGCTGAGAAACAGCGATAACTTCTACAACTTCACTGACCAGATCCTCCTGAATTTGAACGTATATAGAAAGAGAATTAGAGGATTCCGCATCTGTCCAAACCACTATAAGATTAGTTCTTGCAAGCGTGCGGTGGCTTCCTAGTCATCTGCATACTGGTTATGCCTTCGGCTAACTCCTTCCCAGTACTCTCTGAGACTGCATCATTAGTTCCTACTGGCTCAAAGCAAACAGATGCATAGAGCAAATTTTTTTGGGGGAGGGACAGGGGGAGGATGACCATAAGCTAAATTTCCAAAAGCTTAATTCCATAATCATAATACAACACACATGATGTTTCCTTGGATATCCTTCAGAGGATGATTACCGCTAATTGCTGACGAAAATCAAGCGCCCTGCCAACGTGCCTTAGGTACTCTACGAAATGAACCCGCCACGACGCCAACCCTAATAACCTATGCCACAATTGGCGAGATAATTGCCATCGAGCAATCGCTGCCATCAACAGTAATGGCGTTTCCAGTAAACTAAACAACAATTTCCAAGACATCAAAGCTGATTCACACCTACATCACCCAATCAGGGGGGACGATCAAAACCCTAGAAACCTGCACGTCTCTAGGAACGACTAGAGAATGCGGGAACTAATCAGACGATGAAACGGAAAGAACCTGAGACTGAGTTTTGCAACGCGATTGCAAAGACGTCCGATGAAACAACGAATCTGATCGCAGAACCGATCAGGCAAAACCAGAGATAGGGATGAATAGAGAGATTATCGATGAATTCGATGAGCTTACAGTGACATGAGGCCGAAGTGATCGGGCCAGAGTGCCGAGCGGAGACGACGATCGATGAAATTGAGAGCTTGAGATCCTGGGAGTGAAGAAGAGCTTCTGAGAACGTAAAGTGGCGGAGTAAAGAACTTTATTGCAGCGGCGGCGTTTGTGGACTAAACGGCGCGTTTCAATGGCCAGTTCCGACAATGAGAAGTTGAACAAGTGGCGATCCGTGGGCGGGCCAGACCGGCTCGGACCGGGGCTCGAGCCCGACCAACTCCACTTTTCATTCGTGAAAATTAATAATTCGAAAAATATATTTTTAAAAATTATAATTTATATCCTTTGAAATAATTAATTTTTTAAAATTATTCATTTTCCGCAGAATAAACGAATCCTAATATTATCCAAGTCCAACCCTCTTCACGAAGAAAGTTTAAAAACCTAAAAGAAAATCAATTGAAAGATATTGAATCATACAAAACATGAGCTAGGCTGAGGAAGATGGCGCCACGTATCATCGATAGATAGATAAAGATCATGATGGGCGATCTTTGATGGTGTTCTAATGTCTAACCGCGACATAGTTCTAGTGGAGATATTTCATTGCAAGGACAAGCTTGCCACTCTCTTTGCATTCGGATTGCAAGAAGTGCAACACAAATTATGACTTAAGCTAAACATTCCGTGATAGGTTATAGTTACGGGTGTGCAAGGTTCAGGCCGATTCGATCCCGGTATGACCAGTCCCTAAATTTTTTGGACCAAGGACCCCTAACACCAGCTACTCATAGAAATCTAACCCTTGGAATACATGCATGGTTAATAAATCCAAGAGATATTTGCTCTAGACATATGGGAGAATCTATACTTTATTTCTTAAGTTTGCATCTGGTGAAGCTGAAATCTTTCATTTTCCTCCCGCCAACTCATGCTCTAACAATAGTTCGACATATCAATAAAACAGATGTTGTCATCCTTGGTTCTACATTTGGGGTATGCCTTGTGTTCTGCTTTGGAAATTCTTCCTAATTTTCTTATTTCATTTCAAATAAATGTAGTTGGAGACTATCCTTTTGTTGAAGATTATAGACCTTAAAAGGGATTCCCATTTTTTTCGATCTCTTTCTCATATCATGGATGCTTCGATGGAAGATTTAACTTGATGTCCTAGTAGACGAGAGCGCAAGATGCTTTTATCTTGAACCTATTGCGGTACTTATGTTAAAATTCTATTTGAGACGTTTATTTCCATTTGTCTACTTATGCTTTTGAATAGTAAGGTGCTTGTACAATACTTTTCATGAACCATTCAAGTGTGCGGTTCCAAACATTGCTGCTGTAGCTCCAAAAGCTCCTGTGCAGAAAAATGTTGAACCCGATTCAATAAGTGAAGATCAAAAAATTGTACTCTTTTATTTGCAATCAAGTATTTCTAATTATTTTTTCTAATTATATATACACACACAATTATAATTATATATTCTGAGTGGTCCGGTTGGTTCTATCCATCATGGAATTGGAGATCAGATCAACCAAGTTGATTCAGTTCAATCTTGATTCGGTCCAGTTTGCACACCCCTAGTTACGATAATATTTGAAAGGAGACCGCTTTGTCTCTCCCCACCTTCTTACCAATAAGGGGGTTGGGGAGGATTAGAGGCCGCATGACTAGTATGCTATATTGACTGTTTCCATCATCCCTCCAAATGTTTTTCGCGACTAAAAAGGGGCCATGCATAACAAGGGCTCTCGAGGCATGTCACAAGCGGGAAGAACTACTAAAAAAAGTTCTCATGATTCATCCTTAAATTAAAGCAACATCTAATAGAGAATTTCACTATAATCAGCACATTTCACTTTTATATTACAACTATAAATTACAAAAGAAAGCAATTTATAGATCCAAACCCAAACTATCAATAAAATATGGATTCAAATTATACAAATTTTTAGAGTCTCGAGATCTCATATCTATCGGTCGATGGAGAATATGCGCCACAACTCGATAGTGTCTACCAGTGTTAGAAAGAGAGGGCAAAGATCAAAGTTTCAAGAGTCACGTGGGCTTGACGGCCTGTCCCGAGTTCGAGTTTCTCGCTGCCTCGTGAACAAGTCAACTGAGTTTGGTCCCAAATCACCCGAGAAAGGGGGAAAGGTTAAACAAAATATGTATAAATCCCCTCTTAAATCATGGTGAGGAGATCTAAACAGGAACGCGATGGAGTCACGCGGACAATAATTGAGCCCATTCCTCGAAATGTGAACGAGTCAAGAAAGGCAAAAAGCTTTTTATAATGCATTGTGTTGGAGACAGCTTTGCTCTCTGCGAGCCGAGAAAGCGAGGGAAAACAAAAGAAAATGATCCCACGTCGGTTTCGGTCCTTTTCGCCGCCTCCTTGCTGTGTTTGGCTGGTGGAAAAGAAAAAGAGGAGCCGTCCTCCCTCCCTCCATTCACGCGTGAAAAAACAGAGTAGGTGGAACAGGAAGCAGAGCACGTGTACGTTTGAAGCAGCCCCTTTTAGTTTGGCTGGAATTCGGCCACTCTCACGCCCCCCTGGACGTCGTCGCAGCATCCCAGCAGGATTCTTGTAGTCGAAGTCTGCCTTCGCGACCTGCAGGATTAGCGCGATACAAATTGTTTCGGTCGGCGCGGAATGTCTAAGGTTTCGACGCCCGAATTCGATTTTTGATCTAATGACGTTTCGAAAGCCAATCAGCGAAACAGGGGTCGGTTTCGTGCGAGCATAGAAGAGTCGGCGACGAGACGAGGGATTTCGTGCGTTACAGGCGATTAAGAACGTGTACCCGAAAAGGATGTCTCTATGCTAGTAAAGCTACAGGATACAGACATCATGCAAGCGCTGGTGTCTTGCTGTCTTTATACCGCTCCACACTTCACCATCCAGCTTACTTCCAAGAAGCGGCCAAACCAGAATGGCCACGCTTCTTGATATTCACTTAACCATAGATGATGGTATGCGCCGTTATATTCACTTAGGTTTCGTTTACTTTAATGAAAACTTCATGACAAAAGAAAATATTTTTCATGATCAGTTTTCATTTATTTGGTAGTTTTGGGAAAGCTATTTCCTCAAATTTAAACTTATTATTTTCGGTCCATGAAAAACCTCTCTATAAATCGATTAATTATACGTCATCAATGCACCGAAAAGTTGGAAAATAATCAATAAACCGTTCAAACAAACGGACCCTTGAGAGCATGAATGTCATTGACTGTTTTTTCTGCCAACCAAAGTGCACTTAAGAGCAAAGACTACACTCCATGTTGGTATGACTGCGAGTAACATACGGTTATGTTTTGTCTTAAACAATTTTTTTCAGCCCGTTCAGGAGAGCTTATTACCATTATTCGGTTGAATTCATACTCAGGATCATAGAATGGTGGATCTTTCTTTTTTAGGTGAAGTAGACTAGAAGAGGGATTCTTTTAGAATAAGAAAAATAACATTGACAGTCTCTCGAATTTGATTCGATGTGTGATATCATCCTTAAATTTTAATTTATCCGAATACGATACATGAACTCTTGTTAAATGTTCGATGTTGTTCTTAATATTATATTAAACTGTTCAATGTCGTCTTTTTGTCCATTCGAGTCAATAGAATTTACTGACGTGCCCACCACAAAGAAAACTACGTATAGACAAGAGCATGGGGGAAAAAATGGAATTTTAGGTCAGTTTTTCGGATAGGGCGACGGTTCATCATTACTCAACTTAAAATTTTCATGTCATTAAATAACTGTCTAACTTATTATTTGCTCAAATAAAAAGACATAATAAATATTTAAGAATAATTTAGAAATCATCTTGAACGAATTAAAAATCAAAGAATTATTTTACATATTGTGTAAAATTTAGGGTTTATTCCACAAAAAATTCAAATTCGTACAATTTTGATAAATTTACCCCAAACTATTTTTTCAATTGCTAAAAAACCAAACCGGTACACCTTTAACAAATTTACCCTAAAATGATACACATGTGACAAATTTATCCTTTGTTAGTTTCTATTAAATTTTATCAGTAAATTGCTATGTTGGATGATACGTGAGAATTACTGAGTATACACATTTGAGGTTTTTACTATCTGTTTGTCATAAGGATATTAATTTGAGATTTTTCATAGTATTAATTCAATTAAAAAATTAATGCAAAGTAAATTTGTCATTATTTTGGACCCTATTCAACTCTTTTGTCATAAGGATATTAATTTGGGATTTTTCATAGTATTAATTCAATTAAAAAAATTAACGAAAAGTAAATTTATCACATGTGTATCAATTTGGGGTTTTTGGTGGTCATAACAATTAGTTTGTGATAAATTTATCATAGATATATCTGTTTGAGATTTTTGGTGGTTGAAAAAAATAGTTTGAAGTAAATTTGTCACAAGCATATCGATTTGATATTTTTTTATGATAAAAAAGTAATTTATCACATTCATTTAAAATGTTTCGTGAAATTAACCCTGAAATATACGGTCTATTAGCCTCACTTTCCTTTTTTTTTTTTCTGTTTATTCCGTCATGTGACACCTGCCCGGCATTGAAGAAGCGTAACTGTCAAAGTGTCTCCCGTTTGACAAATTCCACTCTCTTCTTCCCTATTTCACTCGCTCCGAGTCCAAACAAGCAAACGCCCAAAAGCAAGCTCCTGCGAATTTACCCACCCATCGTCCTCCATTTCAAGATCGCTCTCAGTGCTCTCTGCGTCATCGAACTTCTTGCGAGCCAGTCATCTTCATGGAAAGCAAGACACTGCACTTCATCGCTCTAGCTTTCCTCTCTCTCATGCCTTTCTCGTCGCCCTTCACTCCCTCCGACAATTACCTCCTCAACTGTGGCTCGACCGCCAACGCTTCTGTCGACAATCGCGTCTTCATCGGCGATGCAGCGGGGCCCGGTTCGCTTTTCCTCTCGAAGGACAAGTCCATTTCGCTCGCGGACCAAAACCCTCCTCCGAATTCGACGGTCCTCTACCGAACCGCGCGAGTTTTCACTGGTGCTTCGTCTTATGAGTTTCAAGATCAACAAGAGTGGCATTCACTTGGTACGTTTCCACTTCTCTCCCTTCGTAGCTCAGAATTTTGACTTGAAGGTTGCAACTTTCGGCGTTGCGGTTGACGGACATTCAGTCTTGAGTGATTTTATCACCCAAGTGACTGTTCTCAAAGAGTTCATCATCTATATAAAGGAAGGGGTTCTTGAAATAGTGCTTAGCCGGCAAGTGGTTCTGCTTTTGGGTTTGTTAATGCGATCGAGGTGTTTTCAGCTCCAGAGGACTTCATTATTGACGTGGGCGCTAGATTGATTACAGCCACTGAGACCCAAGAGTATAAGAATTTATCATCGCAGGTTTTAGAGACGATTCATAGGATAAACGTCGGTGGTTCTAAGTTGACGCCTTTCAATGATACGTTGTGGAGGACTTGGATCCCTGATGATGAGTATCTGATCCTCAAGTCAGCTGCAAAACGGGCGGTGGCCACCGACCGGCCAAACTACCAAAATGGAGGTGCCACCCCGAGATAGCTCCAGATAGCGTCTATATGACTGCTCAACAGATGAATAGAGATAATTCAACTATGAGCGGGAAGTTTAATATCACCTGGGAGTTTTCCTGTGCATTCAGATGATGGTAGGTTCTTGGTCCGACTGCATTTCTGCGATATTGTCAGTCGTGCTCTTAATCAACTCTACTTTGATGTGTATATAAATGGGGACTCTGCCTACAATAACCTGGATTTGTCAGTTCTTACGTATCACGTGCTTGCTTCTCCTTTCTACATCGACTTTGTTGTGGATTCCGATAGATCGGGGGTTATGCAGGTGAGTGTTTGCCCTTCTGATCTAAGCAGCCCGATGAGAATTAATGCTATTCTGAATGGAGTTGAGATAATGAAGATGGTGGGCTCTGTGAGTGATCCTTCTGATCACAGAAGAAAAAGGTCTGGGTGATTGTGGGCGCTACTGTCGGTGGCTTTGCTGTTAACTTATGTTGGTAGTGGCAATTCTGCTGGCTACGAAGTGCAAGAAGAAAAAACCGAAACGGAGGCCTTCAGCAAGTGCCGCCTGGACACAGTTACGTGTTTATAGGAGGCAGTTCACGTAGCAAAACGTCTGTAGCAACTCTCAACACCTCTCCAGGCGCAAATGGATACCTCAGCTTGAGGATACCTTTGCTGATGTACAACTGGCAACCAACAACTTTGACAAGAATTTAATTGTCGGTTCAGAGGCGGATTGGTATGGTTTATAAAGGTGTTCTTAAAGACAGCACAAAAGTTGCCGTAAAGAGAGGTGTGCCGGATCCAGGCAGGGTCTTCCTGAATTCCAGACAGAAATAACTGTTCTATCGAAATCCGGCACCGCCATCTTGTTTCACTTGTTGGGTATTGTGAAGAACAGTCGGAAAGGAATTAGTGTACGAGGTATATGGAGAAGGGTTCATTGAAAAGCCACTGTATGGATTAGGACTTCCGACTCTGTCCTGGAAGCAACGCCTTGAAATATGCATTGGCGCTGCAAGAGGCCTTCACTACCTTCACACAGGTTCAGCACAAGGGATAATTCATCGTGACATCAAATCAACCAATATTCTACTCGATGAGAATTATGTCGCCAAGGTTGCTGATTTTGGTCTTTCAAGGTCTGGTCCCTGCCTCAATGAGACACATGTGAGTACTGGTGTAAAGTGGTAGTTTGGCTATCTCGATCCAGAGTATTTTCGAAGACACAGCTTACGGATAAATCAGATGTATACTCATTTGGAGTTGTGCTATTTGAAGTGCTTTGCGCTAGACCAGCCGTTGATCCATTACCTCTCGAGGGAGCAGGTGAATTTAGCTGAGTGGGCAATGCAGTGGCAGAAGAAGGGAATGCTTGAACAAATTGTGGACCCTCATCTTGTTGGACAGATCAAACCCAGCTCTTTGAAGAAGTATGGAGAAACAGCTGAGAAATGTCTTGCCGAGTATGAATTGATAGGCCAACCATGGGTGATGTTTTTGTGGAATCTGGAATATGCACTACAGCTTCAGGAAAATGTTCGGGCGAGAGAGCCTCACGAAGACAGTGATGTGATTGATTCTGAGCTTCCATCTGCCGGAAATATACAGAATTCCATCCAGCAATGTGAGGACCCCGAGAAGAAGACGGTGATGGTAGTTCTGACATATCAACAACGCGAGTTTTCTCACAGTTAATCACTAACGAAGGGAGATAGCTCTTAGCCCGTGCTCCAACACAGACGGCCGTGCAAATGGCTTTTGTCATCCTTTCTAAGCAGGCACATATGATGAACCGCGCAAATCTGGAGTTTCCCTTATATTATACTGATTAATTTATGTGTATCTTTACCCCGCGTTGTATTTTTAGATTATCACAATTTCTTTCTCCTGAATCCGAGCTGAAAGGTCATGACCCGTCGCCAATTCTTACTTAAATAGCATTATAGTCTTTATTTGCCATTGTAATCGCCGTGGATGGGCTATCTTGCTACGTGTGTATATGATCTGTTCTGCTATTGTGGACAAACCATCGGATTCCGCCGCTTAATGCAGAAGTCGGATTGCAATTTTATTCAAGGCGTTGGGACGCGGACTTAACAAGGATGCCCAATCCAAACATGCGACGAGGTAAATTCTTCTCTCTTCTGATTGACCCAAGCCTTTTCTCATCAAATAAATATTGGCGATCAGTTGCCAATTGACGTAACTTTATTATGTATCTGGCAACCTTGATGATCCCTGATGGGAAATTGCCCGCAAAAAACTCATCTTGATGGTCATTGACTCGTTGTTAGAAAGAATGGCAAGCTGCGCAAGCTGCACAAGTGCAAAATCCCTGCAAAGTTTGAAATTCTTGAGTCGAGACACTCAAGATGCAAGTGGTGCGTCTATCCATTTTCTGGGTTTACGTTGACTGTATCAGTTTTCTTCGTACTTCATCTTGATTAGGTCACTTATGGGCAGCAAGCCATTTTAACTTCCTGGCCTCTTATCCGTCATAAAGCCACCAACACTAGCATGTGTTTAGAGTAAGACGATATAACCTTGGTTGCTACTTGGTGCAAATATTGTCTGTTCTTTCATATCAATCTGGAAACGAGATCTTCAAACTCTGTAACGACTAGAAGTTGAATAACAAAACTCGACATGTTTGTGCAGCGACGAACGCTCGTAAATTCTGTTGGATTTTATTGTGGCCCACGTGATTAATGGCCCATATGTGATTTAGGTTTGATAATTATTAGGTGCTAAATTCCTATTGGTCAATAAAGAGGTGCATTCTAATTAGTGTACACCATGATGGATGGTGTGACTATAAAAGACTCTGATTAGAAACTGGTCCTCTCTCAACCCTAGAAAAAGACGACAGTTTTCTCTCCATCAAGAACGTCAGAAAATAAAAGGGGTCAAGAGAGAGAAACCTATTTCTCAGAAAGATTTCTCATCTACAATTGATTCTTCACAAGAAACTTTCATGGATCAAGGTATGTCTCTCGTCTATTATGACATCGTGAAAATCATCTTGTTCTAAGATCCTTGGGTACGATGTTCATGTAAAATATTAGGGTTTGATTTTCATGGAATTGATTCGTTTTACATGTGGTATCAGAGCATGGTTTGAGAACTTGTGATTTTCCTTTGACTAAATGTGTTTGCGGCCCGCAAGGTCGTTACGTGCGGCTTGTGGGTGCACTAGAAAGGTGCGCATGATAGATGCTTTGATGATGGTAACGCATGAGGTATGGTTTTGTGCAAGGTTACGCGCACAGCACCTAACGCGCTACCCACTTGGTGACGGCTCATGTACTGCACTTTTGGGGATTTTCTTTACTGCATATGAACATAATGTAGTTTAATTAGTCACACATCAAAAGATTGGTTGCAATTGATTTGTCCAATGTTTATGTGCCATCTCTGTTTTGTTGAACTAATTTGACCTGTGCTATGCGTGTCTATCAAATCATGTGGTTCCGCTGAAATCTGGTTGATGAGGAAACTGATGTTGAATAAATTGCATATGTGTATATATTAGTGTGGGCCTATTACTGTATAATTTACATATACATCACTACAATTTTCTTAATTGTACAATTAATTGTACTTCATTCAATTGAAATAATTATTGTTATGATTATTTAATTTGATATCTATATTATGTATAATTCGTTAGTCACCAAAGTGACCGAATTAGAAAGTTTCTCATAGACGTCAAGTTAAATAAAATTCAATTACCCATATTTATGTGATGCTACTGATGAGATTACATGATGTTATATATATTTTGTTTTTCTTGGGTAACTTGAAGTTCATTTATTATAAAATATTTAAGGATCGCCCAAAGGTTGATCGGTCAATTTTATAATCATGAACATAATCGTGGTTAATTAGTATACTTGGTTAGATATGTTTAGCATATCCAAAGATGGCAAGCGTGTCTAATTGGAGTATATATAATTACCAATTATGTGAAATTAAATTTAAGCATCAATTATGTTTTATGGTTGTACATTGTTGTATCACCCAAAGGAGAACTTCGATGTACATTTAACGTTGTGTGATTGTTGTCTAAATCTGTGTTTAAATTACGACTCAAAGCATTAATGTGTGAGCATTCTATGTATTTTGCAGCATCTGTTTCCGTTGCTCTTCATTCGCAAGCTTCGTCTATTATGAAGTTCAATGGGCTTAACTTTTCTGAATGGAGTGAACAAGTCAAGTTTCACCTAGGTGTTCTTGATCTTGATTTAGCACTCATGAATGATAAGCCTGCTGCTCTTACTACTTCTAGCAGCACTGAAGAAAGATCTTTCCATGCGGCTTGGGAAAGATCAAACAGACTAAGCTTAATGTTCATGCAGATGACAGTAGTAAACAATATTAAGTCAACCATTCCTGAAATCGATAATGCTAAGGAGTTTATGAAGTTAGTGGAAAGTCGTGCTCAATCTGATTCTGCTGATAAGTCAGTTGCTGGGACATTAATGGGTATGTTAACCACCATGAAGTTCGATGGTTCTCGTACCATGCATGAGCATGTCACTGAAATGGCAAATATAGCAGCAAGATTAAGTTCCATGGGAATGAAGGTGGATGAAAGTTTCCTTGTGCAGTTTATCATAAATTCCTTGCCTCCTGAATATGGTCCATTCCAAATAAATTATAATACTATAAAGGATAAGTGGAATGTGACCGAATTGCAAAGTATGCTCATTCAAGAGGAAGCAAGACTTAAGAAGCAAGGAATCCACTCTGTCAATCTCATGGGTCAACCAGGAGCTAAAAGAAAACCAGGGAGGAAGAATGGAAAGGGCAATAAAGGACCACTAAAGATTAATGAGTCTTTTGTCCAAATCCATAAGAAGGAACAAAAGAATGATAAGTGTCATTTCTGCAAAAAATCTGGACACTATCAGAAAGACTGTCTGAAACGTAAGGCATGGTTCGAAAAGAAAGGTAAGCCTAGTGCTTTTGTATGTTTCGAATCATATTTGGCAGAAGTTCCTTATAATACTTGGTGGATTGATTCTGGTTGTACCACTCATGTTTCGAATACGATGCAGGGATTCCTTACGACCCAAACCATAAATCCAAATGAAAAGTTTATTTTCATGGGGAATAGAGTCAAAGCTCCAGTTGAAGCCATTGGGACGTACCGTTTGATTTTGGACACTGGGCATCATTTAGATCTTTTCCAAACATTTTATGTTCCTTCTGTTTCTCGAAATTTAGTTTCATTATCGAAACTTGATACAGCTGGATATTCTTTTAAGTTTGGAAATGGATGTTTCAGTTTATTTAAACATAATCACTTTATTGGTTCCGGTGTGCTTTGTGATGGTTTATACAAATTAAAGCTTGATAATTTATTTGCTGAGACTCTATTGACCTTGCATCATAATGTTGGTTCGAAGCGTGGCTTAGTGGATGAAAGTTCAGCTTACTTGTGGCATAAACGTTTGGGTCATATATCCAAGAAAGAATGCAGAGATTAGTAAAGAATGAAATCCTTCGTGATTTGGACTTTACTGATCTTGGTATTTGTGTGGATTGTATTAAAGGAAAACACACAAAACACACAATTAAGAAAGAAGCCACAAGAAGCACACAGCTCCTTGAAGTAATACACACTGATATATGTGGACCTTTTGATGTTCCATCGTTTGGTAAAGAAAAGTATTTTATCACCTTTATTGATGATTTTTCACGTTATGGTTATGTCTATCTGTTACATGAAAAATCTCAATCGGTAGACACATTAGAGGTGTTTATTAATGAGGTTGAAAGACAGTTAGACAGAAAGGTAAAAATTATCAGATCTGATAGAGGTGGTGAATATTATGGAAGATACGATGAAACTGGACAATGCCCTGGTCCATTTGCTAAATTCCTTGAAAAGCATGGCATTTGTGCTCAATACACAATGCCAGGCACACCGCAACAAAATGGTGTTGCAGAAAGGCGTAACCGTACATTAATGGATATGGTTAGGAGTATGTTAAGTAATTCTTCTGTACCCTTATCATTGTGGACGCATGCTTTGAAAACTGCCATGTATTTGTTGAACAGGGTTCCTAGTAAGGCAGTTTCAAAGACTCCTTTTGAACTGTGGACAGGAAGGAAACCCAGTTTGAGGCACCTGCATGTTTGGGGTTGTCCGGCAGAATTGAGGATTTATAATCCTCATGAAAAGAAATTGGACTCAAGAACAACCAGTGGTTTCTTCATTGGTTATCCAGAAAAATCTAAAGGGTATAGATTTTACTGTCCTAACCATAGTACAAGAATTGTTGAAACTGGAAATGCTAGATTCATTGAAAATGGTGAAACTAATGGGAGTGTAGAACCACGAAAAGTGGAAATTCAAGAAGTTAGGGTACAAGTACCTTTAACTATAACTCATTCTCAGGTCGTTGTTCCCACAGTTGTCGAACGGCTTGACAACATACAAGAACAACAAATAATTGACCAAACACTCCATGATGAAGTTACTACTAATGAACCTACAGTAAATGAACCACATGAAGTGGCATTAAGAAGGCAAAGAAGATCTGCCATTTCTGGTGATTATGTGGTTTATTTACATGAGTCTGAATTTGACTTAGGAATTGATGAGGATCCAGTTTCGTTTTCACAAGCCATGGAAAGTGTTAATTCTGCTAAGTGGTTTGACGCCATGAAAGAAGAGTTAAAATCAATGGATCATAATAAAGTCTGGAACCTTGTTGATTTGCCTGAAGGTTGTAAAAGAGTCGGCTGTAAGTGGGTTTTTAAGACCAAACGCGACTCGAATGGCAATATCGAAAGATACAAGGCTAGACTCGTGGCCAAAGGTTTTACTCAGAAAGATGGTGTTGATTATAAAGAGACCTTTTCTCCTGTGTCAAAGAAGGACTCTCTGAGAATTATTATGGCTATGGTGGCTCATTACGACTTAGAGTTACACCAAATGGATGTGAAAACTGCCTTTCTAAATGGAAATTTGGATGAAGAAGTTTATATGGATCAACCAGAGGGTTTTTCAGTTGAAGAAAAGGAACACATGGTGTGTAAACTTAAGAAGTCAATATACGGACTTAAACAAGCTTCTCGACAATGGTACCTTAAGTTTAATGATACTATCACTTCCTTTGGATTTAAGGAAAACACTGTTGATCGGTGTATATATCTGAAGGTCAGTGGGAGCAAGTTTATATTTCTGATTCTGTATGTTGATGATATCTTGCTTGCTACTAATGATCTTGGTTTATTACATGACACCAAGAAATTCCTCTCTAAGAACTTTGAAATGAAAGATATGGGTGAGGCATCTTATGTGATTGGAATTGAAATATTCCGTGATAGATCACAAGGATTGTTAGGATTATCTCAGAAAGCATATATTAATAAAGTTCTAGAGAGATTCAAGATGGAAAAGTGCTCTGCAAGTGTTGTTCCAATTCAGAAAGGAGATAAATTGGGCCTTATGCAATGCCCAAAGAATGAATTGGAACGCAAACAAATGGAACGAATTCCTTATGCATCTATTGTTGGGAGTTTGATGTATGCTCAGACTTGCACCAGGCCAGACATCAGCTTTGCTGTCGGAATGCTGGGCAGGTATCAAAGTAATCCAGGATTGGATCATTGGAAAGCTGCAAAGAAAGTATTAAGATACTTGCAAGGGACAAAAGATCATATGCTCACTTTTAGGAGGTCGGATCATCTTGAGGTGATAGGATATTCAGATTCAGACTTTGCTGGGTGTGTGGATACCAGAAAATCCACGTATGGATATTTGTTCCTTTTAGCTGGAGGGGCAATTTCATGGAAAAGTGCGAAACAGTCTGTCGTTGCTGCATCCACTATGGAGGCTGAGTTTGTGGCATGTTTCGAATCCACTGTTCATGGATTATGGCTATGGAACTTTATTTCAAGACTTGGGATTGTCGATAGTATTGCCAAGCCGCTGAAAATTTATTGTGATAATGTCGCAGCAGTCTTCTTCTCTAAAAACGACAAGTATTCGAAGGGTGCTAAACACATGGAATTGAAATACTTTGCCGTTAAAGAAGAAGTTTAAAAACAAAGAGTGTCAATTGAGCACATTAGCACCAATTTTATGGTGGCGGATCCGTTAACTAAAGGGTTGCCACCAAAGACATTTAGTGAACATGTCGAAAGAATGGGCATTATTGAAAACCATTATTAACATTATAGTAAAGTTTTATGCTCTTTTATGTACTTAACACTTCGATATCACTTATGTATTGTTTCTGATACATTATGCATTCTATCTCCTTATATTGGTATATACATGAATGAATTATGTGAATATTAATGGGATTTATTTCTGAAAAGAAACGTTATTGTTGGACCATTATGTTATCTCTCATTATTAATCATGTTAAGTATAGGACTGATAATGTGATACATGGAAGGGACTGTGTCGAACTAATGACATATAACCGCCATGATCCTTATAAATTCTTACTTAATGATGATGATTTGACCAATTTGAGAAAGGATTTAGCTTACACTTGCGCATTATGCTTAATTGTCAAACCTTGAAGTTAAATAATATCACATGAGCCAAGTGGGAGAATGTTGGATTTTATTGTAGCCCATGTGATTAATGGCCCATATGTGATTTAGGTTTGATAATTATTAGGTGCTAAATTCCTATTGGTCAATAAAGAGGTGCATTCTAATTAGTGTACACCATGATGGATGGTGTGACTATAAAAGACTCTGATTAGAAACTGGTCCTCTCTCAACTCTAAAAAAAGACGACAGTTTTCTCTCCATCAAGAATGTCAGAAAATAAAAGGGGTCAAGAGAGAGAAACCTATTTCTCAGAATGATTTCTCATCTACAATTGATTCCTTCACAAGAAACTTTTATGGATCAAGGTATGTCTCTCGTCTATTATGACATCGTGAAATCATCTTGTTCTAAGATCCTTGGGTACGATGTTCATGTAAAATATTAGGATTTGATTTTCATGAAATTGATTCGTTTTACAAACTCACCTCCAGCCTTCCCGGCCGGAGAAGATCAATTTGGCATTAGAATTCATGGCATTTGACAGATGCCGGTGAGTCTGAGTCCAATATGGGTTCTCGGCTCCAAACATTCTACACGGTAAACGAGACGAAAACACGAAGTGGGCTGAATCTTTCTTGGAGCAAGACTGTTCTTACGTTACCTGCTACGCACGATGCTCGAACGTGGATCGGATTCGTTTTAGGTATTTGGGCTCTGATCACCAAAGGTGAAAGGACACTCATAAAAATGAAAGTAGAAAATAATGAAGTTGAACTTAAAAGCAATGCGAATGATTGGTAGCATGTGGGGACCGACAGCTTTTCCCTGCTGAGTGCTTACCTGTTCCATTTTTCATAACCTATGCGATTCAAATGCGTTTCCGGGGTGGAAGAGTGGCCCCTAAAATGATTCATTTTCAAATAACGCCCCACGTACCAATCAATCAGGAAGTATTTGCTAAATTTATGCAATAGATACTCATTTAGCATCCTTGTGAGTTTGGCATTGGATCAACTGAGGAAGATAGTTATCAATAGGTAAAAGGGTTCGTCTCGAACATTATACATATTATGAATCGTATGCATTTCAATTACTCTTGTGACCGTGACGTGTATGATCAATATTCTGAAAAATTGAGTATTTCCTCATTAAATATGCTGGGACACTCGTCAACAAAACTCGGTATCGTTGGTTTCTATAGTACCCATCGAGGCACTTGTTACCCGTGCTTCAATAAGGAATTATATTTATTTTTAACTTTCTAGCCCAAAGGGTTTTGATGGAACGTGTGCCACAACTCACAAGTGGGAGACATGACTCGTGTGTCGACTTCTTTTTTCCACTTAATTCGAACTTTCTGCACTTCCTAGTTCAATTTGACCTAACTTCTCCATGGGTCTGCTAACACAATTGGCGGGGCAATGCTTCAATTTGACCCCCCATTAACGTAAATGGCCCAACTAGACAAAAGGGCTCACCAACCTAATCCTTGCGCAAGTCTTTATCATTTACAGAATCGACATGATGGTGCTTCGAGTGAGGTAAACACATTGAAAGTGTCGGTCTAGTTGCATAGATTAATAAGTGGCAATATAGAATTACCATGATACCCTCAACAATGCATTTTAATTTTAATTCAAATGAAATTTCTTGTTCTTTTTTTTTGGGTATGTTTTGCTCTCCTTTTTTTAGAGTGCGGGAGTCGAACTCCGAACACCTCTGATACAAACGTTCTCAATTCTAATCTCTTTATCGATAAGGTCGCATGTCTATAGTTAATTAAAATGAAATTGGATTTTGTGAATTTTTGTTTTGCCTTAAATTGGGGGAAAAAAAATAAAATAAAACGGAAGAAAGAAATAATTGCATCAAACGTTAATGACGCTGTGGGGCCCCCTTGATCCACTTCTGACAAGAATCATTGCTCCCACCTCCACCTCACACATCCCTTCAGTCATCTCCGTCCTCGCTGGCACCGAGTGGCTGCACCAAAAGCGAAGCCCGTGTCATTTCCGTAATTTCTGCTCGACGACCAGGGGCATTGTCGTCAGTCTCCCGCCCCCTGGGGTCAAATTTCACCTCGCCCGAACGGCAAAACTTGTTCGTATCGCGAGTCCGCGGCATAAAATTAAAACGGTTTGGACTTAAGGGAGGAGGCTGTTTGAAAACTCCCGAGAAAAATCAAATTGAACACAGCTCCTTTCGAATTTGAGGATTTCGAGGTGTGGAGTTCGCGTCCATCTGGATTCAAAATCTTTCGAAAGCGAAGTGAAATCGCTGCCGGTTTTGGAGGTTCTGATCCCGAATCCTCCGATTTGCTTCGAGTGGGGGCGGGGAGAGAGGCGCGATTTTGGAATCTTCCACGGAGTATTGTGGAATTCGCTGACGGGGGGGAGGAGAGAGAGCGTTTAGGGTCGGCAAAATTCTTACTCGAAGATGACGGAGGTGATACTGCACATATACGATGTGACGAATAGTGGATCGGAGAAGACGAACAACACGATCATGCAGATCAACAAGATCTTCAAGGATACTATGGGGATCGGTGGCATATTTCATAGTGCTGTTCAGGTGAGGTCTCCCGTTTACGCGCGTGTTTTTTTTTTTTTGGATTGCACCTGTGGAATGATGTGTCGATAATCTATCCTCGCTAGGGTTTTGCTGTGGAGCATGTGGACTCACGGTCTCGAGTTTGTTTCTGGTTTCGCTTTGTTTGAGGATTAATCATTTTGCGGTCAGTATTGTTGCTTCGTTTGTGATCGACCAAATGTGGCATCGTTGGATCAGACGTGGTGTCAATCTGGAGAGAGTTAGTGGTTTAATAGTATTGACCGACATTCTTATGAGAGGCTGAGAAATGAATTCTGTAGGTCATGTGAATGAGTGGGATAGGGTTATGTTTTGTGGACTCTGGTTTTCAAGTTATTGGCACAGTAGCTGTTGACTTCAGTACAATTCGAATTGTGGCGAACTGTACATTTTTACTATGGCTTGGATGACTTGCGACTCTAAGTGAAGTGAAATGCTGGCTTGGACCTCATTAAGCTCTAGGCTGATGGAAATTCTGGCTTATAAATGTATCTACAGTTTAGTTTGTAAGTGAAGTTTATTTATTTATTTATTTATTTTTTGGGGTATCCATGTTTTTGCTTTCATTTTATTATATTTTAAGCTTTTTGCTTCGGGTTCATCGACCGCCGACCCCAATTGGTTTGGGATAAAAGTGATGTTGTTGAAATGTATCTACAGTTTCTATGCAAGGAAGATGCAAGAAACTGACTGGGATCTGTGTGATAGTGGAAGATTATTGTAATAAGCTAACCTGGGTCGCGATATCAGCAAGTTCTAGCTGTTGTTCAATCCTATACAGCCGCAACCAGCATCAGAAAGCGAGCTTACATATATGAAAAAGACTAAAAATATAATATCGATGGCTTTGAGTATAGTAGGTCTTCCTGTATGGACATAATATTGCTGGTTTTGGCTGTCATTCCTTGTGCTTCCTGTCACCTGTTTATGTCAAGGGTATTGGTCTGGTGTCTGTCTTATAGCAAATGTACATTCAGCTATTCTAATGGTTTTGTTACCTATTATCTAGCAAATGAACCTCAACTTGTTCACTTGGCTCCTGAATGGAGCGCTTTACTTGTGACCTAATGGATGCCTGCACAGAATCATGTGGGGACAGGTTTCCGGTACCCGAATTGTGGGAGTTTTCTCTTGCGGCAGTTGACCTGACCAATCCTGCTTTCACATTAGAATTTATAGTATTTTTTTTTTTTTGGGCTTCTGCCAGGGTTTGAACCCTGACCATCCCAACCTCCCAGCCACTGGGCCGGATGCTTCATTGTATAGTTTATAGGAGTTACTAAGGTGTTTGCGGGAATAAGGTGTGGGTAGATGGGCTTTGCCTCTGACAAGATTTCGTAATGATGATCTTTACATATGTATTTAGATGCCTCTCTTGTTTGTTTATACTGGTTATTAAGTTCATGTACTTCATCTTTTCCTTTGTTCCTTCTATTTTACACTTTATTTTCAGGTAATGGTTTCATACATGTGATTGTAAATCCTCGCATGCTGTTCTTTTGATAAGTTGACTGGGTTTACTTCAATACTCACCAGGTTTATGGAGATGATGAATGGTCTTTTGGATTTTGTGAACAAGGAACTGGAGTTTTTAGTTGTCCTTCTGGAAAGAATCCAATGATACGTATCGTGAACACTTATTCTTGGAAGCACCAACTTTTCAATCTTCAAGGTAAACCAGATTTTGAGAGAACTTAGTAGAGAATGGCCTGGGCACACATATGACTTGTTATCAAGAAACTGCAACCACTTCTGCGATGAGTTCTGTGAGAGGCTTGGTGTGCCAAAGCTTCCAGGTGAATGTTTTGAGACTTGTTCGCTTGGTAGCCTTTTTAAAGTCAGAAATCCATTCTTCCCGTTTTACCATTGGTGACTATGGTGGTAGGCTTATTCTGAGGCATGCATAGCACTCTTATAACTATTTTGTTAAGGATGTGTTGTAAACTGTCGCACTGTCTTTTGGCTTCCTTGAAGTATTGTGTTCGATGGTGACCATGGCGGTAATTCTGTGTGTGAGCACTTTTAGTATGTTGTCTTTTATTGGAGTATTAATCTGATTTAGGCAAGCAGTCCTGTAAAGTTAAAGGTCAAAAGAAGTAGTTTTCAAATGGGCTAGGGATCAGATAAGATTCTGCTATTATTCACCTGTCAGCTAGCAATGAAGCAGCTAACAAAAGGATTGACTTGTAAATAGTAGGAAGTCCCAAGTAGAGATCTTAGCCAAGAAAGTCAAAGCAGGAGTCTTCAGAGGGCTTCGGCTGGTCCCTCTGCAAGAGGTTGTAACTGAAATTTTTTTTTCCTTCTCGCGCTTCTCTAATTGAGCTCTCCTTTCGAGGATGCATTGGTATTAGTGAGTCTCAGGGACCGTGATGTAGAATTTCCCTGATCTCGCCAATTGGTGTCCACTGCTGGGGCATCAATAGTGGTTTAGAGGCTTAGAGTGATCCCAGTGTTCTAATATTCCTCACTTTTTCTTTTGTGGTCTTGATTATGGACTGGGGGACATATGAGGGATGAACTTGGTCAAAAATTGATTTGGGGCAATTCGTTGGCAGAAAGATTTGTGAAGTTGAAATATTTTGTTATTGTTCTATTGCCTATTACACTCGTTGTCGCATATTGCTTAGAGAAATCTGTTCGCTTTGTAAATTGTTATACGTACACTTTCTGTTGCAGGCTGGGTTAATCGGTTTGCCCATGCTGGTGATACTGCCGTGGACGTAGCAGAAACTACAGCATTGCGAGTGAGTTATTGTCTACAATTTCTACATTGTGATTTGATCAGCCCTTCTATTAAGTAGAAAAACTTTGGATATACATTCTTGATTTAGATTTTTTTGAGATAGGCATAATTTTATGTCTCTATGCATGTATTCGCACTCTGTGAAGTGGGAGATACTGAGATCGAGACTCGTACTAAGTGTGCAAGTATTGAGCATTACTCTTACTTGGCTCTTTCTTTTTCAAGAATCATGTCAGTCAACTTATTTTAATAGTACCTGAATGGTTATGGAAGTGCACAATTATCAATTCACAATGACAAGGAATTCATTCTAATCAATGACTTGCAAGGAAAGTCATAATTTTAAAACTTGATCAAGAAATTATCACTGTGAATCCCCTGTCTTTGTAATTGATATATCATGACATATATCTGAACTCAAAATTTCAATATTTGGAAGGTCCTAAGATTTGAAGTGTACTACAGCCTAAATCCTTTACAAAGATGCGTGAGCAAATTAATAGACTTGTGATGATGACTAATGGAATTTTCACCACTTAACAACCAATTGCCTTCTTTTTATCCCCACCACTTTCATCATGATACAACTCAACTTGGCTTGCTTTTTTTAGTTGTGATGCAGATGAATTAAACGTGCCTTTTCTCGAGTTTCAGTCAATAAAATCCTTTACAAAGATGGGTTTGTATCTTTTTTATTATTTGCAAGGTTAATATCTCTAACAATAGAGCATTGAAAACTAAGAGGTGAAACGAGCTTGCTTCGTCTTTTGACTGCATGCTCTTTTGTATCTGCCTTGCGGCTCAAAATTTCCCAGAAGAGTCCATATTTTCAGTGTAGTTTAGCTACTTCAGCATGTTGGTTAAGGGAAAAAGGAAATACTACATCATCATTAATTAGCTTGTCTTACTCTGCTGTATTTCAGTTTAGACAAGCCAAGACAGAGATCGTCTCTGCTAGCAAAGTGGCATACCGTTTCCTGTTGAGCGCCACATCTAGTTCTCCAGTTGCCCCTGATACCCTGAGCAATTCAGGCAGAGGAGCACCTCGATTTCAGGGTACATGGTTTAAGAATCTCATTACCTCTGGTGCCAAACCATCTGGTAGCCGCTCAGATGCAGATAAACAAGAGGGCGATGATGTGTTGAGGACACGTAGTGAAGAAGGTGCGGAAGTACCACTGAGGCAAAACAATAGGACTGATAGCTAGACCTCTAGGCTTTGCAAGAATGCTTGGTGTGTGTATCATTAATAGATGAGATTGTTGAATAGCAATTGGCCGACTGGTCATTCGTTGTGTATTAAATGTTTGACTTCTTTTCAATTCAAAAATTTGTTGAAATTCTCCCCAATGGTTAATAGGGATTCGGCATTATGGTCAATTTGCTGCCCAGCTTTGTTGTTGCATAAAACTCCTGTTCGTCTCTCTGCAGCGGCAGAGCCTTCGTTCGGCGAAGTCCATGCGAGCGAAGCTAGATATCCGGCCTTATGTTTCTCACTTGGCCTCTCTAGTTTTTGTATGCATCCTGGTTGTAGGCTTTGGTCCACCTGTCAAGAGTGCTTGGGGACTTGAATCTCCGAGTTTCCTGGTCCCTGTTTCTTTCTAGGACTGCTGCTTTTCTAGCTCAGACCCGCCGACGTGCTGAGAGCTCTGTCTAGACGTCTCCTTTTCTTCTCTGCTTGTCGTTTGAGTCGTCGATTCAGCCGATCCTTGCTCTTTTGCTCTTTTCACGAAGGAACCATCGTTCTCTGTCACATCCTGGGTTATCTCATTTGAAGTTGCTACGACCTTAAATCCAGGGCACATCGAATGGAAGACCTCAATGAAATAGGCTCTGTCGGGAGTCTAAACAATCTGAGAATCAATTCCCGACACTAGGTGACGACGTGCCAAGATCATGCGTGAATCTTTCGTGTTGAGCGAAGGAAACGTGGGCTAAAGGGCGATGAATCCAGAGTGGAGGCTCCATCGAATTCAAAGGTTCACATTCCAGATCCATGACAGATCGATAGCTCACCCTCTCAATCACGTTTTCCTTCTGTCACATGACGTGGTTTCTGGTGAAGGTTACCGATTGCGAATCTGCCAGCAAGGTGGTTTTCCCTTTCTTTGTTTTAAGTAAACCATATAGAGAGAGTTCGGTCAAAATCCATATAAAAAGTCAAAGGTCAAAGGGCCACTTAGATGCTAACTGTGAACATCGATCGAGGCCCGTGGGGGTGGTGGGTCCGTACGGAGTAGGCGAAGATATTTCCCGCTTGCTCCCGGAGGAATTCATGGATCTGACACGTCTGCAGCTGAGATCTGGCTCCTGATTCCATTCCCTTTCTTTGGAACTTCTTCCTGAGCTTGCTTGGGCATCTCTGGATCTCTAACCCCAGTGGCCATGTAGGGGTGCTTGCGCGAGCACGCGGGGAGAAGAACCTCGAAACGCTTTCGTGCACCGGAAACTATTCGAACTCTAGTCGGACATTCCGATCGAGAGATGATAAACGATCTATAACAGTTCACGCGAAGTCGGATTTTTTAATCTGCGCGTAGAGATCAAATGGTGCTTCCGTCCTTTTTTCCAACGCCTGTCAACGAGCGACTCCTCGACGTGTTGGGAATTCCGCGGTCCCGGCCAATTGAAAATTCGAGCTCTGGAAACATCACGTCATCACCATCACATCGGTGTAGCCACCAATAAGAGTTCCTCTTGCGCGACCCGACCGAGGAGATGGGGCTGTCGAGAGCATTAAGAAAAGGTAAATCGGATAGGACTACGTGTGAGGATTTGCCGCTTTGGGCGGGCAAAAAGTGGCCAATTATTCACGCTAGTTAATCGAACCCACCCCCCCACTACAATCAATCCCACGACGAGTGGGAAGACTTTCGCTCGGTCGGGCCACCCAAAGGAGTGCATGAGCCACTCACACTGCGTTCTCCCTCACGACAGATGGGAGTGCTCCGATCCCGGCCCCATCCACTAGAAACGATTCCTCGACTCGACACGCAACGCGATCCATTCTAGTGGGACAGGTCACTTCAGTTAGGGAAGATACGCGTGTCGTTCTCCCAAATTGTAAGAGCCAGATGGGGTTCACTATGCATCGTGGCATTGGATCCACCTAAAAAGTTCCGTGGCAAAGACAGATCATGACGCATTGCATAGTTCAAGGTGGATGCGTAGCCGACCTTGTTAAGTCGTCGGACTCATCGGTTTTGTGACCAAGCGATTTGTATTTGCAATGTAGGCGGATGTGACGGTAACTGTTCTTTCAGTTGATGGGTGCCGACCAAAGACGAAAGCAAGCGATGCCGTCTTCTCCCTTTTTTGCACCCAGCTCCCGCTGATCCATATATGGCCGCTATTGGCTTTGCTGGTTGAGTTAGGCATGTTTTGTTGATGAGTTCGCCGGGGATGCTTCTTCACGCTTACATTCAATTGCACTCAATGAATCACATTATTTATTTTCACAATTTCTCGCGAAATAATATCTCGATCTCATGAAGGAAATTCACAAATTTTAACGCATTCAAACGTTCAAGAATGTAGTTCGCGAGCACAAGCTCTTCTTGGATAGTCTTCACGAAAAAGACTCGGTTATTGCAATTACACAAGAACATGATTCAAAACAAGGAACTTACTTCAACCAGAAAACCACCTATAGAAGATATCTACCTAAATTAGCATAATTTCCTTTTCGTGTTCAAACTCAAGACATATTTTTAACAATCTCTACATTGGCTCGATGCTTGAGCCAAATCATAATCGCTTCGGTGGAACCCAAACTTCGCATATAAATTTTTAAGTCCATGCCTCGCTTGAACTTCGCCATAACCGGGAACCTCATTAGAGCACTAACTCCATTTGCAACTCCACAAAGATTTTCACGCATAACTTCATCAACCATAGATAATACAAAACTAGTGTTGCATCCATATCGGTTAGGGATGAACACACATCTTGTAAACTCAAGAGCTACCACAACTGTTAGTTTAACAGGCTTAACCTTGCTACAAGCACCATCTGTGGTGATTACCATGCTAGTACTGCTACCTCTAGAGTTTCTAGTTGCAACTCCACATTGAGCTAAACATCGTCAAATCTGAATAAACACTGCTGCAATCACTCCTAACTAGAAGTATTGGAGACTCGTCAAATGTATTTTTTCTACTGTCAATGGGTAAATTTAATTACAGACATGACAACCTATAACCTCACTTACCTTGCGCATAGCCTAGGAATATGCACTTTTTTACTATTCCATCGAGCTTACCATTAATTACTCAAACATAATGCTGAGACCTGAATATTCTAATAATAGACTAATCAGAACCGTTACCTTGCCACACTTCTTCAGGAGTCCAACATCCCAACCCCTATTGATGGAAATCTGTTCACTAGGTAGCTTGTCGTATTAGGCGCATATCTCCTAGTAATACCGGTTTTAAAGAGTATTTTATGGGTCTAATAATGTTCTCTTTGTAATACTGGCAAATTGTTGTGGTTCACATGCACTAGTGTGATGTCTCACTATGCCTTCCTTCATGTAGAATTCATTTAATAACTCCAAGCATAACTCCATACAATTGTTTGTCCGCACATGCTTTATGCATGATCTTGACAATAGTATCGAATTTGTGTTAAGTACAAACGCTCAATCTTTCTCAAGTGGTCATCACAATTTTTAGCATAAATTTGGCACTTAAGGAGCCGTGATAACCTGTGAACATCCAAGTGAATCGACTCTGCAATCTATTTGCTTTCTCTGGCAATTGTACTAGTGCACTTTTCGTAGTTTGCTCAAGTCATAACACATATATACATTAAATTTCTCAGCCATATTACCACACTACAAATTCCTATCACTTAGAATCTCGAGGCTTCTTTTGGTGACATGCCCCGTGCATATGTGCCACAATTTAGACTCTCGAACAGATGCATATGACAACTATATGGCTAAGTTCATTACTGTTTCTCCTTGAAACTCGCACAAGCTATAGTATAGGATTTCTCTCATTATCGCCAAGTACTTCGAACAACTTCTAGAACTCCACCTTCTAAAGAATACCAATACATAGTGAATTCAAGGAACATAAGGAAATCTTATTTTTCTTCAATTCTGGAACATGCCTCATTCTAGTCAATGTCTTCACAATGCCATCATGCATTATGATTTCAAGATGTCAACATCTGCAATATCGCACTCGACATTTTTCTTAACTGTACTTTACTACTATTGATGCATTGATAAGTAGTAAACCAATTCATGTTTGGTATAGCTTAAAACTAACAATCAAAATCCATGATACATTCGTCAAATGACGAATCCTCAATAAAACACAAGACATTATCATTGTTATCTAAACTATAGTCAGCTACAGCTACAACATCATCTGCAAACTCAACTCTAATTCTCTTGCTCTTCTCATTCTTCAATTTAAGGTAATCTTTTCCAAGATGCCCCCTTTGGCCATAACTCCAAAAGGTAGCACTGGCAATCCTAAGCTGATTATATCTATTTAGATTCACACTACCCTTGGTAACACGGATGCTAGTTCTTCCTCTTCCTTCACCTACTAAAACAACATGCAAAGGTTCACCAAATTCTTCCTTGTGCATGTCCTCACTCAAAATTGCATCGTGAACCCCATTAAATGTTAAGCTTATTAACCTAAGGAGAATTAAATGACAATAGTAACGATAATATACTAACTATCAGACAACAGGGATAATATAATCAAAGTACACACCTCGTTATCAATGTCAATCTCAACTGAATTCAATTGACCAACAACTACATTGAATTCATCAATACAACTAGCAAACAATGCACCTTCACCCATCTTTGAGTTAAATAGTTCGCATCAAATAGACATGGTGATCACATAGGACTTCTTGCACATGTTTGATGCAAACCTTCATCAAACCCATAATGGTTTTCTCTTTGATGATGTTAAAGCAACATCACGAGCCACATTGGCCGAATAGCACCAACGCCTATCAATCTAGCAATTCCCAATCACCTTGCTTCATCAAGTTTCACTTTCTGCATATTAGGGAAAGTGCATATTCTTCTCGTACAGATAATTCTCAATTTGCATCTTCCAGAAATAGAAATCATTCCCCTTCAAATCTGTCGATTTTTTTTTTTTTTTTTTTTGCTTCTGTCGCCATCGATTCACTTCAATTCAGCCAAGTATACCTCTTATATCAATTGTTGAGGAAGCAAGCGATTGAACAATAAAGTAAACTAAATAAGAAATAAAACGAGGATCAAATTTACAAGATTTGGTCGGTGTGACCTATGTTCATTAGGAGAGTAACAAAGAATTATGTTATAGATCAAGTGGTATAATGGAGATTATAACTACACTCGAATCATTTAAATACTCTCAGTGTTTTCAACCCCAATTAGACCCAATTTCTTACATAGTATTTAGCCTCACAATTTCTCATGAAATAATATCTCAATCTCACAAAGAAATTTACAAATCTTGATGAGATTTGTACGACTTCAACTACTCAAGATGTAGTTCATGATCACTAGCTCCTCTAGGATACTATTCACAATGAAGACTCGCTTTGTAAAGGGAAGTTTCCTTTTTAGGTTCAAACTTGAAACATATTTTCAACAATTGTTGAGATATATATGTGAGTTGTGTTAGAAAATCTCGCATTAGGAAATTGGCCGGTAAGTAGCAATTAATGTAGCACAATTGGTTCATAACCTATTGACTAAATATTTTGAGTGAATGTGGGTTCAATTGAATATGTTAACAAGCTTGAGTTGTGGGCTCCCTTGCAGCAATCTTGCCAAAAGAAGAAATTGAATATTTGTCATACACTTCTAATAAAAAGAATTAGGGTGGATGGTTGATTGCTAGCTTACTCTCAATGTAGTGAGGTGTTTAGTGAATGTTTAGAGAAAGAAACATTGTGACTAATGCACTTTGTGATTTTCAAGCGGTAGGCGTTTTGGTATAGCAACTCGATTTTTGTTGTGCACAGTTCCAACAAATGAAATTAGAGTGGATGGTTAATTGATACCCACTTCCAATTTATTCAGGTGTTTGGTGGAAATCCCAAGGACTAACGTGGTGATGATCTCGTGGTTACCTCGTTTTTCGGGCGATGGGCATTGTGGTGTAGCAACGCGTTCTCAATTGTAGCCTCCATGATTCAATTTGGAGGAAGAGACCGGGGACGCAGGTAGACATTTGAGATTCAAGTTGAGATATATTGGTGCAAAATGACACCTCAATTAAGGGAGAGCAAACCTACAGGCATGGTGGAGTGTGTAGGTCCATGCGTGAGTTGTATTAGAAAGTACTACATTGAAAAACTGATGTAGTATGAACAGTTAATATATCCTAATCGGCTTATGACTCATTACTTAAACATTTGAGTGAAAGCAAATATGTTGACAAAGCTCGAGAGGCGAGCTTTCTCTTGACAATCTCCCTAGGTGAACGTATTGGACTTTGTTGGGCATTTTTCGAAAAATGTGATAGTACCCTCTCGACGTAGTTAGTTATCAGATTAAACATCTTAGTGATCTTTGAAAATACGACGACACTGCCGAGCTAGAGAATTCTAGCCCTTTCATCGTGCTGATCTATTGACCCAAATCTAGCTGAAATCAAAGCGATTGCGGCGAAGAATTGATCCGAAACGAAGCACTTCATCTATGGGCATTGTAGAAAGGCATGAATCAAACTCTTAAAAGGAAGACTTAAGAAGACAAGCGTGCTTATATTGTGAACAAATCACATTACTTATTCACGACCACATGAGTATGCAATGGTCATATCAATGCTAGCTAAGGACAGCATAAGACATACTTCCCGCACTCCGTAGTCGGCGACGCCAAAGATGTGTTGTGCTTTCACTCTACAAGAATTGCCACAGTCTTACCGAAAGAATCAATACTGCGTCTGGCGAAAACTGGAGACCAAGACCAAACTCGACGGTCAAATAAGTTTCAATCCGATTCGATCTCCTCGCATGAAAGTACATTGCAAAAAAAAGTTCCAAGAATGCTTCTTCTTCTTCTTCTTCTTTTTTCATTGTATTATCATTACGCGATTCTCATCCTTTTTTACACCAACAAAATTCTAAATCAAGAAACGGGTCGCGGCTACGATCCCGAGCCGTTGTACGATTTGGTTCTCCGGCCGATCTCCTTCTCCAACTCTTCTAGCCCTCCAACTTCCTCAAGTTCCTGCATCACCAGTCAGTCAATTCACTCCCTCAAACAGAGAATTCGTCCACGGAATCGATACAGAGTTAGTCAAGGAAAAACCAATAATCGCCACAAAAAATACACAGACACACATATATATAAAATAAAAACATAGAGACAGGGACCCACCTTAGGTCCGAGGAACAGTCCATATGGCACTCCATTAAATTTGTCCGAGTGGTGGAGCTGGAAGAGATTAAGAAAAAAACAAAAAACAAAAAAAAGACACCATTCTCAGAACGAGATCTCCGCCGTCGATCACTCAAAAAAACGACAGGACAAATCCTAAACAGGCTACGTAGAACGATCTGATTGGCCCAGCGCCGATTTCCCCCGCTATGGGTTTACCTGGTGGGCTGCAGCGACTCTTCTGAAGTAGGGCACGTTGGCGATGGGGCCCACGGGGAATCTCCTGTGGACGAGACCATCGTGGACGAACATGTAGGCCATCCGAAAACCGTGATCCCGAGGCCCTGATTGATCGAGCGAGCGAAGTCAAAGTGGGGGGTCAAAACATCAGATGATTAGAAAGAAAAAAAAAATAAAAAAAATAACTAATGACGACATTGACAGTTAATTAAGCGATAATTAAAACGTTAAAGGAGGAGGAGGAGGAGGAGCTAAGTGAGATTCTGGCACTTACAGCACCGAAACAGAGACCGGGGACGAGCCCCTGTGGAAGAAGCCGTAGGAGAGAAGAGCGATCGCCGGAACGGCGTTGATTATGGCGAAGACGTCGTTGAGCTCGAACGGCCGTCTCTCGGCCGATGGTGAGACTGCATTCGATCGAATTTTTCCCATCAGAAACTTGGATCAGTTTCTTCAGGCCAAGGGGAGAGAGAGAGAGAGAGAGAGAGAGCGTATTCAAATGAATTTCTCTCTTTTTTAAGTCATTGAGTTGCTTGAAATATAAGTACAGACCTCATGCATGTGCCACAGAGAAGCATGCCAGAGAGCCCTGTGAGCCCATCTTGCCCAGAACTCCATGCCCACCTGAAAGTCAAAATGCAAGAGCAGCTCGATTCTCGATTTCAGCCCAGAAAACATAAAATTCAAGAATCCCCAACTTTCTTATTTCATCTTCATGCTTGTTATGAACCCAAAAGCAAGTTTTCAATTCTTGTTATTGGGATTGCAGATGACACTTACGGCAGCGCCCACAGAGAGAGCGAATGTACCGAACATCTCAGACAAAGGCACCTGCTCACCCTGCAAAATTAAAGTGGGAAGAAAAGGCCAAGCTTGCATTTTAGAATCGATTTCTATGGAAAGGAGAAAAAATGATGGAAAGGAACAGTTTTTTACCTCCATTTGCCATGCGAATCTGGAATAAACGGCCATGACGGCCATGGACGTAATCCCGAAGCTGGACATCACGGCGGCGACGAGGTAGGTGAACCGCTCCGACCTCTTCCGCGCCAATCTCTCGGCGGCGCGCGATGCCGGGATCTGGTCGGGCCGCGTGGCGGCGTCGGGCTGTCTTCTCGCGAGGCGGTTTCGGTTTCGGTTTCGACATGGGGGCTCCCTTTGAGGTCCTCGAGGACGAAGCACACCGCGAGAAGCGTCTTCCTTCTGGGAGCATGGAAACCCGTGCAGCTTCTGGAGAGGGAGGGAGCGAAGGAGCGAGAAGAGTGAGAGAGGCAGGTGGGTTGCGGGAGGAGGAGGTTGGAGCTTCTTATGAACTTGATGGGCTTGGGATTGCGGGGGCGGCGGTGGACAGGCCTGCGGCCATGGGAGGAGCCAAGGCTGATCCGCGAGCAGTGGTGTGCGTTGGATTGAGACAGAAGAGCGTGGGAATCGGAGCTGCTCTTAAATTCACCGAGTCCCCACAATCTTGTCTGGGCAAAAAACCCTTTTGGGATTAAAAAATTGCTTCTGCAGCTCTTGGGACGGTAGACAAATGCCCCTCCCTATGATCTGAATTGCTAAAAATGCCACCCATGGCCAATTGACTATTTTCTTAGATAAGTAAGGGCCTAACCTCAAAGGATTATTCTCATTTAACACTACGTTTGGCCCGAGCAAGAGCTACTTAATCCATCCAAAATCCGAAGTTGATGAGCCCGTTATTACAGTCCAACCCGTAACAATCAAATAATTTGATCGTACATGTATGAAAATGCATAGAGATTTGCCAGGAAAAATTATCAAAAAAGTCATAAACCTATTGCAATTGTCTATTTCACTCGTAATTTTTTTGATCAATTTGTTCCTAAAATTTTTTTCATCCATCTGGAAAATTTTTGCTGACGAGATTAACGTTAACGTCAACGTCGTCGACCGATGACTGAATATTTTAATATTTTATTAAATTTTTTGTGATATTTTTTTTCTTTTTCTTTTTTTTCCCCCACCCTCTTGCCCTTCCTCAACTAGTCACCAGACCTCCACGATCAACAAGAGGCACGACCGGCAAGGCCAAGCCTTGATCAGCCATGGCGGGGCTTGATCTCGCAAGCCCATATATGAGCCGACAAGATCGAGCCTTGCCCAACCATGGCGAACCCACTGCTGGTTTTAGAGAGAGAGAGAGAGAGAGAGAGAGAGAGGAGAGAGCCGGTGGTTTTTAGGAGAGAGAAGGACAGGGCGAGGTTGAGCCTCTCTCGACCATGATGAGGCTCGATCTTGTCGTTATTGGGCCGAGGAAGGGGATGGGTTGAGGAAAAAAAAGAAAATAAAAATAAAAACATTTAAAAAATATTCAAAAATATTAAAATATTTGTGGACGGCCGGCTAGCGTTCACGTCAGTGTCAGTCGGCCAAAATGAGCCGAATGGGTTGAAATGACACAATTCACAAAAAGATTTAAGATTGAATTGACAAAAAAAAAGTTCATGATTGAAAATGGACATAATTACAATAGGTTTAGATTTTTTTTTTTGGTAATTTTCTGGAGATGTGCCTGTGCAAATAATAGAAGTTTAGAGCACGGAATCGCATAAGATGGAGGGAAATTGGACGGACAGGAATGGACAAAAATAAAAAGGGAGAGAAGACAGGAAAAGAAGAAGGGGGTCGGTACTGGCAGGTTCGTGAACTTTGGGACGAAGACGACGACGAAACGTGAGGCTCATGGGCAGCCGCGGGGATTTCGATCGGGGGAATGCGGACAGCGAATAGCGTTTGCCAGCTTTTCAGGTCTCTTCCGTCTCTTCTCATCGTGGATAGACGGAAGAAAACAGCAACTTTTGTCCAATTTTTCGCTCGCTCCTCAAGGCGGACACGTGTCCACAGCCAGCATCTCTAGCAAAAGCCTCGACGCCGACGACTGTGATCGGGGGTCTCGCTAGCGTCGCCTGCGCGGATCTGTCCTCGTTTGGGCTCCACGCCCACCTCCCTCTTCAGCGTCCCCATCGACGTGCGCAAAACGCGAGAGTCTAAGACTCAGGGTAGATTGATTTCGCATGAATCGGTTCCAGGATGGATCGATTTTCGACACAAATTGAGAAGTGGCAGCGTTCATCGGCGCACACTACATGATAAATAATATTGTCGCGAGAGTTTGCAAGACATGTGACCGCATGTATTTCAAGATTCTGCGACCCATCTTGACTTTGTCAGGAGAGAGAACGCCTCTCCTCGGCTGCACCGTCGAGTCGCCCAGGACAGCCTTCTAGCAATTCGATGATTGGGTTCGAAATTTCGTTCGAGCATTTTTGATGAACACGCGCTGATTGGTTCGAATTTGAACGGCAAAATATCGACGTGAGATGTGGGCCCCTTTTGACCGTGTGGACCATGTGGAACAAAGGCATGCAACGTGTGTGAAAAATATGTGGATGGGAGGTAAAAGCGAGGTGCACACGAGTGAGAAGACACGTGGGCCGGTGAAAACAAAAGCAAAGAATTGGGCCTATTGTGAGGGGCAAAGGAAACACGCAGGCCACAGGATGGGCGGGTGGCGCGCGAGAGGAAAAAGGGGCTGGGTCCCACAGGTGGGCCTGGGTCGCCCGACCCGAACTTATTTATTTTTTTTTTGTTTGTATTTTTCAATAAAACAAGAAATGACATATATTTAATGAACCCACGCCGGCTACGTTAGGTTTGTAAACGATCTTCAGGTTTCCAGTCCGATCTAAGTGGTCGAGGTGGGTGGGTCCGTACAGAAACGAGAAAGTGAACCGATATTTCATCTGTTTCACTTTTATAGATTCGAAAATCACGCGGTTTGATCGGACGGTTTCTTCCGCTCACTGTGGGGCGGAGCAGAGTGAAGCGGGGTCTCCTTGGTCGCGGTCATACGATCCAAATCAAAACCCAGCTTGGGCCGAGAAAACTCACCCCGTACCGAATTGAGGAGAATCTTCCGGCTCATATCCTTTTGTGAACGAGCCTCTGTATCTCGGACCTTCGTATTGTCCTTCTCTCTTGCCCATTTTCGTATTTGGGCCCCCTGAATCAGTCGGACCTTTCGGCCCATAATCCCTTATGCTTCGAAGCAGGGCCGATTCGGGTCGGCTTATTCGGCCCGAGTAATGCCGGTCTGGGTAAAAATATCGCGGGAAAAATATTTGGATTCGGTGGTCCCCACCACCAACGAACTTTTGGGGGTGCCGGGGGTGGGGGGGGGGAGGGGAGAACGCGCAGAGAACATTCGAGACTTGGATCAGTTGGGAGAACGTTCTCGAATTCAAAACCGAAGCTCGACCTCAACGGACGCAAAACGAGATCTCCTCCTCTACGACGTCGTTCCCGTTCGTGGAGGAACGATCCAGAACCCCGTCCCACTCCCTCCAACTATAAATGCCCCTCCGTGCGTCTTGCACTGCTCGCGTAGACAGACGATTGATTCTGATTCGCTTCGCTCCGATTCGCTCCGAGTCGACTCGCTGATCCTTCTCGTCGCTCTCGTGTTCTCCTTGCGTGTGCCCCGGTGGGGATAGAGGAAATGGCAATGGCGGATGCAGAGACCTTCGCGTTCCAGGCGGAGATAAACCAGCTCTTGAGCTTGATCATCAACACCTTCTACAGCAACAAGGAAATCTTCCTTCGCGAGCTCATCAGCAACTCCTCCGACGTACGTCACCTCCCTCCCTCCTCTCTCTCTCTCTCTCTCGTTGAACTGTTAGCTCGCGTGTTCCTGCCTATCTCGACGTTTCTGAATGTATTGTCCGGCGAGAACTCGAGGAAATTTAGAATGTGTCTATTAGCCTTGTGGAGAGGAATCGGAATTCCCGTTTCATCGAAATTGGCTGTAGGACTTAAGTGATCGAAGGAACCAGCGCAACGTGCATGTGTTGTCCGTTTGGTGAAGTCATATAGTATGAATTTGTGTTTTCCGGACGTAGATCTCTATGAGTCGCTGTTGCTTAGTCAAAGAAGTTGTGATTCTGGATTTGAATTTGCTCGAATTAGATAATGTGGTAGTCGTGTAACATAATTGGATGGCTCCGCCCTGAGCATTGCTGGAAAATAATTGCGCGATCTGTGCTTATGCATAATTGCGACGCCAGAGGAGATATGCTGATAGTGCTCGGTGTTTGGGGTGTGTGCTGTAGGCCTTGGACAAGATTAGGTATGAAAGCCTCACGGACAAGAGCAAGCTCGAGGGGCAGCCCGAGCTGTTCATTAGGCTGGTGCCCGACAAGGCCAACAAGACCCTTTCGATCATTGACAGTGGTGTTGGCATGACTAAAGCAGGTAATGCAATTGGTCGACTCACATTAATCAGCTTTGTTGTACTTGTATCGTTTGGCTCTGTTTCCATGCGACAGTAGTAGTCGTCGCGTTTTAAGTTCTGAAACTTTCAGTGGATATTAACATTGAAAATGAACTGGACAGATCTTGTGAACAACTTGGGTACAATTGCGAGGTCGGGAACCAAGGAATTCATGGAGGCATTGCAGGCTGGAGCTGATGTGAGCATGATTGGTCAATTGGTGTGGTTTCTATTCCGCCTACTTGGTGGCTGAGAAAGTCATTGTGACTACCAAGCACAATGATGACGAGCAATACATCTGGGAGTCTCAGGCCGGTGGTTCCTTTACTGTCACGAGAGATGTGAGTGGGGAGCAACTGGGCAGAGGGACCAAGATCACCCTCTTCCTCAAGGAGGACCAGGTGAGTTCCTTGGGGTTGCATTTGTGAATGGGCAGAGGAGATATGCCATTTGTAACTGTAGATAGTTGTTGCGTTACGTAATGCTCAAAAGTGTTATGCGTTTCTGTTTGCCTCAGCTGGATACCTGGAAGAACGAAGGATTAAGGACCTTGTGAAGAAACACTCTGAGTTCATTAGCTATCCCATCTATCTGTGGACTGAGAAGACAACTGAGAAAGAGATCAGTGATGATGAAGACGATGAGCCCAAGAAGGAAGAGGAAGGAGATGTGGGGGATGTCGACGAAGAGAAGGAAGCAAAGAAGTCAAAGAAGAAGAAGATTAAGGAGGTAACTCATGAGTGGCAGCTCATCAACAAACAGAAACCCATCTGGTTGCGAAAGCCAGAGGAGATCACCAAGGACGAGTATGCTTCCTTCTACAAGAGCTTGACCAATGATTGGGAAGACCATCTTGCCGTGAAACATTTCTCTGTCGAGGGGCAACTCGAATTCAAAGCTATTCTGTTCGTCCCGAAACGTGCTCCCTTTGACCTGTTTGATACTCGCAAGAAGATGAACAACATAAAGCTCTACGTCAGGAGGGTGTTCATTATGGACAACTGTGAGGAGCTGATCCCAGAGTATCTTGGATTTGTGAAGGGAGTTGTTGATTCTGATGACTTGCCCCTCAACATTTCTCGTGAGATGCTGCAACAGAACAAGATTTTGAAGGTCATCAGGAAGAATCTTGTCAAGAAGTGCATTGAGATGTTCAATGAGATTGCAGAGAATAAGGAGGACTACAATAAGTTCTATGAGGCCTTCTCGAAGAACTTGAAACTGGGTATCCATGAAGACAGCCAGAACAGGGCTAAACTTGCAGACCTCCTCCGGTACCACTCAACAAAGAGTGGTGAGGAATTGACAAGTTTGAAGGATTATGTCACTAGGATGAAGGATGGCCAGAAGGATATCTACTACATCACTGGTGAAAGCAAGAAGGCTGTCGAGAACTCTCCGTTCTTGGAGCGGCTCAAGAAGAAGGGCTACGAGGTGCTTTTCATGGTGGATGCAATCGATGAGTATGCTGTTGGACAATTGAAGGAGTACGATGGAAAGAAGTTGGTCTCTGCAACCAAAGAGGGGCCTGAAACTCGATGATGAAAGTGAGGAAGAGAAGAAGAAAAAGGAGGAGAAAAAGAAGTCCTTTGAGAACTTGTGCAAGACAATCAAGGACATTTTGGGAGACAGAGTCGAGAAAGGTCGTGGTATCGGACAGAATTGTGGACTCTCCCTGCTGTTTGGTGACTGGAGAATATGGTTGGTCCGCAAATATGGAGAGGATCATGAAGGCTCAGGCTCTGAGGGACAACAGCATGAGCTCTTACATGTCAAGCAAGAAGACGATGGAGATCAACCCTGACAATGGCATCATGGAGGAGCTGAGAAAGAGAGCTGAGGCTGATAAGAACGACAAGTCGGTCAAGGACTTGGTGATGTTGCTATTTGAGACTGCTCTATTGACTTCTGGGTTCACTCTCGATGACCCCAACACTTTTGCAGCGAGGATTCACAGGATGCTGAAGCTCGGTCTAAGCATCGATGAGGATGAGACTGCTGGTGATGATGTTGACATGCCTCCCCTGGAAGAGGATGGTGCTGAGGAGAGCAAGATGGAGGAAGTTGACTAGGCTTCTGCCACATGGAATGAACTCTGTTTTGTGTTCAGCGTCACAGGTAGAAGAGGGGTGTGTTTTGTGATCGTGGATGAAAAAGTGTTCTGAATGGTTACAATGGTTATTGTAGCCGTAAGGGCTTATGAGCGGATTAAGAGTCTTGATGTTTTGTTCTGATTACAGTGTATAAATGACTTAGTTTCAAATGTCTTGTCATTGTGTTACTCCTGAACTTACCCTAACATTCTCTGCGTTAGAATCTTAGGGTGGCTTCTTCTTGAAGGTTTCATTTTTGCGAGAATTTTACTTGGAAATGTAAGAAACTCAGAGTTCGGTGCACGCATTGAGCCTATAGCTCAAACTATGGATGCGGAATGATGGTAGCTCAAACACATACTGGAAGAAATTCAGTAGACTGTCTTTCACGCGACAGTTTCCTGATTAATTAATTATGTTGGATAACTCCGAAAACATACCAACAACCTTTTAAGATTAATACTATGTCTGATATAATGGTCGATGCCTTTAAGATATCCCTGCTTCTAGCATTTTCCTAAAGCAGAATGATGACTCTGCTCTGTTTCTCAAACAAAATGGAACTGACATTTGACATTGCTTAGGTCCTATCTATTCGTTGCATATTGGGGGCATTTCCCACGAAGTAGTCTCTCTCCTCCACAAGGTCAGGGAGTCGGGGTTGTACCAAATTTGCACAAGGTTTTATGCAAAGGAATGAAATGAAGGACTACATTGCTTTGGTCCATCAGCTTTAACCGTGTAGAAATATGCACAGAAAAGGACCTCTGTCCATGAAACGCGAGCAAAATAAAGCATTGGGGATAGAAAATCTCTCATCAAAACTCCATTACAGTGTTCTGTGAGTTCCTTTCTGCATACAAGAAATCGGAGCTTTGCTTCTTTGCTTCGCGTGGCACATGCCGTCTTCCTTCCTTTCCGTGAATCGGCAATACAGGGCCTGTTTGGGAATCAACTCATGGAACACTTGATTTTTTCAGTTTCTCGTATTTCTTTGAACCCTGAAACGCAACCAGGCAAGAGAACGGGTGTCAATGCCAGATCCTGGATGTACCGACTCCGGCAGGCAAAAGAAAAATGATGCATACTCTTACTAGTATTAATCTATATTAGGACTGAGACCAGACTTGAAAGTGTGAGTGATAAGCTAATTGTTCTACACCTTCAGACGAAATCTAGTGTTGATGAATCTAATAAAATTAGCAACTAGCGAGATCTCCGGGATATCTGGTGAAAGCGCGATACTGCTTTTGGAACAGAAAAGGTTTTAGCAAATTAATATGTTCGAGACCTACTATTCATCAAATCTTTTTGGGAGGAGTCTTACTGGAGATGGTGAAATGGGAAAGAGGCCTGAATGTCTCGATGTAGTTATTGGCATGGAATCTCCAGGGGATGCACAATGTTGGCCTCATGAATGGTGACTGACTCCATGCAGTGATTGGCGAACGCAAAATAGGAGTATGATTGCACGAGGAACTGGCGTAGGGTGATACGAGGAGACCGGAGACATGACCGACGTCCGCCAGTTTATCTGAGATGCTGATGCTGCTCCGGGCGATCCAGATAATGACGTTCTCGGAGGTACCATGCTGATGCTAATTCTAAGACAGGGTAGCAGGGGACAAGATTATATTAAGGCTAAAAAGAGCACATATCAATGCACCTCTCAGCTAACTAGCTTCTTACTTGTTATGAACATCGACGTACCCATCTGTCTCGTCCAATATTTCTTCCTGCATCAACAGACCAATAGTTAGACATACACGTGAATCAACTCGGACATTCATGCATTAGTGGACTTAGCTTTCGCATGTACTGATTTCTAAAAGACAGAGACATAAGAAGATGCGACATCAGACAGATTGAACAAGTAAATTGACAACATGTCCGAAAAAAGACCAGCAAAATCTCTAATGATGCAAATAGAAGCGCTATTAAATTTAGATGCGCTACTTTAGAGAATTGCATATGCCATCATCAATGTCAGATACCATTTGTCTAAACTAAACAAGATCACACTAGATCACTTATTAATCTGGGGGGTCATCCCTATTTTGTATGTTTACGCCTGTGGATGGATATAATGAAGAATTTACAGACTTACAAGTGATAAGCATTATACTATGTGCCTGACCTGCAAAAGTTCCTCAATGACATCCTCCATTGTGATGATGCCGACAACTTCATCCTCTGTGCTCGGGATAGATTCCCAATCTTCCTTTAAGATATTGTCCTTCTCCTTGCTTCAGTTTCTTCATTTGTAGTTAATGATTTCTTGTTCAGCCTCAGTCATATTTCTTCTGATATGGGCTTTGGGTTTTCATTATTGGTGGAGTACAACGTCGGCGAGTTACTTAACATGATAGGTTCTCTTTCCTGCCAGGATTGATGACCAGAAGCCCCTGCGAAAGGTTCTCAGTAAAACGTTTCCTATCTTCTGTCATCACCTTAAATTATCTCAGAGAAGTAGTTCAAATTGCTCTAACCTCTAACATTACTTGCTTTGAATCTGAATCCATACATTTATACTGATGGTGGTAGCTTTGCATTTTCTCCAGCGTCATTTAAGCCGCTTTTGCATTTATAACCACAGCCATGTGTCCTATGACCCTTATTGGAATTGGTTTTAATATTTCATATAAGGCAAACAATCCTGAACCATTGTTAGAGATTTAAAGATTGTATGAAATTCACTACTCTTCCGATTAGCCGGGACACTTAAGCTGCCAAAAGGACAACTTTGCAGAGAAAATTTGGATGAAATGAAACTCAGAATTTTCAAAAACAAGTCCACAAAAACTTGTGTACTAGGAATTTCCTAATGGTAACATCTTTGACAGGGGTTTCATCTTCCTAGCGGCACCTGGATCAAGTTTTTCAACCTTCATCCAAGAAGAGACGGCCATAAGTACAGATAAATGAATCTGACACCAATCCTTAGAGAGTTCGCCTTAACCAAATTAGCCGAATTATATTTGTTGGAACTCCCCAGTAAATGAGGATAGGGGGTAAGGGTGGGAGGAGCCAGGGACGAGACCCGCGTATCGTAGACGAAGAAGGGGAAGGGACAGTGATACGCTCGCGGTTCAATGTCGTGGCGGGGGGAGCAGAAGGAGATGTGCGGAGAGACGGAAGAGGAGAGAGAGGGGGGAGCCCGGGGCGCGCGAGGGGACACGAGGGAGAGGGAGGGTAGGGAGGAGAGAGGAAGGAAAGAGAAAAGGGAAGGAGGAGGAGAAAAAGGGGGGGGGGGGGAGGGGGGGGGGGGGAAAGGGGGGGGGGGGGGGGGGGGGAAGAGGGGGGAGGAGGAAAGAAAGGGGGGGAGGAAAGAAGGGGAAGGGGGGGGGGGGGGGGGGGGGGGGGGGGGGGGGGGGGAAAAAGGGGGGGAAAGAGGAGAGGGGGAGGGGGAGAGGGGAAAGGGGGGAGGGGGGGAAAAAA
>JAGVVM010001159.1:0-43078 GCA_019149425.1 Psidium friedrichsthalianum | reverse complement strand
TATGGGATGCCTCAAAAGAAAAAGAAACAAAATTTGGGATTTGGAAAGCTGTACACGTTCTTCTGTACCTCATTCAGCCTAAAAGGTGGATTTAAGCAGTTTCTAGCACTATGCTGACCATACACTTCTTTCCAACTGAAACTATTAAGCAATTAAAGAAAAGCACAAGATACAGCCAGGCACCGCAAAGAGACAATAAATAAACACAAGTATATAGCAGAAGACATATTTAAAGAAAGCATGGCCCCGCTCCCGCTCCCCCCTTCTTGGCATAACATGTAAACAGTACACATTTCAAAGGGGTAACGGTTATCAAAGTCAACACAGAAAATTCATCACCTGACACAGCATCTATAAGATGAAGCAGGCCACGAACATCTTGCAGCCAATGTAGAGAAAGACATCAAGTAAAATCCACTACAAATTATCACAGGACCAGAGGCCAAGAAAGGGGGAAGAAAAGAGCGATAAATAATGGTTTTGCATTAAGAGAAATGCCAACTTGCACTGGAGGCACTTGTCCTGTCAACCTTTGCCAATATAGGTAAACCTCATATTTTCAAGATGAGATTCAATGTATTCGCTTACACCTAATAGCCTTGTAGAACTGTTAATGCCCTCCCCCTCTGTCTGGTGCCTTCAAAGTTCCAACATACTACAGGTTCATTGCAATGATTTGCAAACCTAATAACTAAATCAAAAGTCATTTTCACTTCACATATTCAAAACTCGGGCATAATCCATTCTACCTAAAAACAAAATCTAAAGCAATTTTTGCTTCAAAATAGTTGAAACCCATAAATATCCCAAATTTTAGAAACATAGAGTCCACATACCAGGGCCATGACAGGATTTCCCACTTCAGCAAATGAAAGAGAACTTTCAAGTGTCGAAGAATAACCAAGAGCTTCAAATGCTTCTCTAAGAGCCTTCAAAGAAAGATTTTCCTGTATGTCCTTATCTTTCACTTCTGTGTCTCCAAGTTTTGGAATATCCTGAGCAACCTTTGATTTATTAGCTTCCTCTTGAGTGAAGTTTTCTCATCAACTTTCCCTTCATGAGTATCTTCTGCTTTGGATATATCCATAGGTGGTCTGGGACTGATCCTCAACCGGATCAGTCCTACCTTCAGTCCTTTCTGGGGTATCTCTACTAATAGGTGCATCATCATTTGTCGTAGTAAGATCTGTATTTTCCTTAGAAGTCGCATCAACATCATCATCACATTCAAAAAAGCATCCTGAATTGGCATTTGGAGAAAGTGCAATATGCACTGAGCTTTTGTTTTTGTTGCTACATGCTCAGCAATCTCGCTCCAGTTTTCTTTGTAAAGTTCCAACGCTTCCAGGAGAAGCAGTGTCTCCTGATCAGTCCAATTTCCACCGATTACACCATGTAACTCAGCAGGTTCCATAAGAATGAAGTCTGATGAAGACATGCCTGACCCGAACTTACCACTATTAAAGCAGTCAGTGCATAGATCAAAGTCTGCCTGCCATATAAAAGCGTAATCATTGAGAAAAATGTAAAAATAAACATGTAAACCGAAAGCTAAAATAAATGATAGTAGTCAACAGAGTTCTCATTCCACATTGATATTATTTAAGTTGCAGAAGAGTTCCTAGGGCTTGTGTTGAAGCACATTCAAGGCACTGCTGTTGTAAGTTGCAAATTTTGCATTTCATTAGATGCAGTCCTGTTTATCGATAATTTTCTGATGTCTTTCAAACGAATTAACTCCAAAAAAGTGAAAAACAGACTTTTATATCCTTAGACCACACAGATAATGAAGCAAGTTCTGGAAAATTTGCCATGCAGCAAAAACCAAATATTCCAGCACGAGCTCAGACAAGCCAAGGCCACATCTCAAGACAGGCTATAGACTGGCAAGAGGATAATGGACCATCTCTCCCCCCATGATACATAAGGGCGAAGCTCAGGCAGTTCGCTGCGTCATTCAGTCAAATGCATGAACCTATGTACTGAGATCAGTACCCTTAAGATATTCAACAGGTTAGATTTATGATTAGTAACCAGCATGGGTGACGTTATTTTTGTCGTGATAGTAACTGCAGATAATTTTTCACCCGTTCTAGTTGGAGGAATCGTGATGCCTCCATCTGGTCTTTGATTGGTGGGCAACGCGCTCAAGCATCACCCACGTGTGACTTTTGACACAACATAAAAAAAAAAAACCCTAATACTCTCACCATTTATCTCAGCCAAAGATATTTCAAATTTATACTAGATCATTCCTATGGCATCTTTAGCAGATTATGGGTTTATTTTTTAATTGAATAGGTGCATCAATTTTTGTAATGCAAGATGTAGAAGAACCAAAGTTTGGGACAAAGAAGCTGCAGCAGTGGCAGTTTTGAGGGGACAACATATACCAAAGCAGTAAGGGATACGAATGGGTAAGTAGAGAATAGAGAACCCATACATTAGACAAGACAAAAGTGATAGCTACCATCCTTTGGCTAAAGACTCAATGGAAAGGAAAATATACATCCACCAAACCCTCCATGCACTAAGAATTACCTGCTTTTGACAATGATAACGCTTCCGAGAGCAATCGGCAGAACAAGAATTGCAGTGGTACTCACAGATGGCCCTTCTGGTTTTACTAAATCTTCAGCAATTGCAGATTCTGAAAAATACCCACACGGCATAGGTGGAGCAGCTTGGTTATTTCTCGGTGCGATAGAAGACATGGTTGTGTTGCCTCAAAGCGGTATAGTTTTTCTACCATAGGATCCTCCTTTGCAATTCCAATGTCAGCATCAGTCTTCAATGATCAGATGGTAGGAAGGGATGGAAATTAATCAAACCCCAGTAATCCAAAACTCAAAAACTTCCTGCCTAGCTTCCAAGTCTCCCACTTCAAGATCTTCCAGGTCCTTCAGCACAATCAACGATTTTGGTTGGCACGGAACTTCTTCATAATTTTATTGCGTATCTCCAAGTACATGCTATGTGTTCGACTTTCAGATTTCCCATTGAAAAAGGAAGCTAATGCACGCTCCTCAAGAGGATGAACTTTTGTCCATGAAAACCAACCTATACAACCCAAAGAAATGCTTGACTGAACATATTCAAAAGGGAAGAGCTTAATGCAACAATATGACCTCAAAAGTAGCGCATTATCACTCATTCTCACAAACTTGCAGAAACACGATCAAATTTTTCACCTTAAAGATTCGAACGAACATAAGACCTCATCAAGAGGGCTCTGCTACATTCCAAAATAGTGTCGCAGAGAGTGGCTAAAAAATGCTCTACTCTGCACTACAAATCGCATCCACCATGTTTGAATCAAGACGATGGGGAGGCCCTAGGACGAACTATCTGGTCCGAATAAGAAAGAATGTACAAGTTGGTGTATCCCGGGAAGAAGAAGGAAGGGCTAGGCGAACGAAAGAACAGTGTTAGGGCAATGCATCTGAATGATAAATTAGATAGAGATAGAGGAAGAAAAGATATCTCCATTGAACTAATTGCAGAAGGCAAACCGAATTTCCTTGCAACACATGAAAGAAACATAAGACACGAGAATTCAGCTAGAACTAAACTTATGAAATTCAGATTCGCGCATTCCACTCCTTCTCAAAAAAGAAATCACCCATCCACCTAGTAAGAATTACTTCCATGTATGACGAATAACACATTTCGGGCAAGGGCTAAGTCATCTGAAGTGAACTCACCACATGGTTAGGAACTACGTGAGCATCAGCATTTTCGAGATCTAATCGCCTCGAAATCAGCTTCGATGGCCGCCTCCAGAGCCTCCCACTGTTCGCTCTCGCCCGCCTCGCCTCGGCCTCGGCCTCCAAAACCTCCTGTGCCGCCTTCTTCTCCTCGCTTTTCCGCGGGACGGCCAGGCCTCCTGGCCGAAGAGCGAGGCGAGCGGAGGGCACCGCTGGGCCTGGCGAGCCGCTGTCGGCAGTGGTCCGTTGTGGGTCTGGGCCGGGGGAACTGGAGCTCTTCTCGCGAGTGACTCGCCGTTGGACGGGCAGCAAGCCCGTGTGTTCGTGCTGAAGGCGCTGGCTCTTCAGTCTCTTCCGACTCCCGCTCGGCGGGCGTCGAGGCGGAATCCGCCGACTGAGGCTCGGACGTCGCCCCGCCGGTAGGGTTTCCGGCGCTCACGTCGTTTTCTCTTCATTCCGGAGGGGAAGAGCTCTCCGAATCAGTTCGATTTCGCTTTGTGTTGAGGGGGAAGTAACGCGGCTAAGACTGGAGCTGCCCCCATAAAACGAATTCTTAGAGTGTTAAAGAATTGTTACGACGGGAGGGCGGGCGAGCGAGAGCTCGTCGCTAACTCAGCGGCGACGAGCATTTTCGCGTTTCAAGGGCCAGTGATGCTAGGGGCCGGCAGGTCGACTTGTCGGAGGAGTGATCATAATCCCACCCAGTTCCTTCATTAATTTGTTTATGATCTATTCATACATACATAATGCAAATTTCTCCATCCATGTGCGATTCAACTCATACTCAACACTATTGCTAATCCTTTCTATTTAAATTTAATCTGTGAACCTTACTTCTTATGAAATTTTAATAAAATCATAGCACAAACGGATATTTTTACTTTTAAAAGAAATTGAATTTTTTATTTCTTTTTCTTTTTTTTTTTCTTTTACCTTATTTCTTTTTCCTCTTCTATGTCTAGAAAGGATTGCCGGCCGACCAATTAAGCTTTTAAGCAATCCATTATGACCCACTTATACTCGTTTTGCCGATTTTCCATGTAATTGATCATCCCTCTCAATGTTTAGAGATTGGATTATCAATTATATGCATGTTGTCAATTAGGAAAGTTTTCTAATCTGAAAATTCTTAAAAATTTCGAGATATGCAATTGGATCACGATCTTACAAATCAGGTAATCAATTGGGATATGGACTATCGCCCAAATTGGAAAATTTGATTCCAAATCAGACCTTGACAAAGATGACTCCACGATGCTCGATTAGCGAGGGTGCTCGTCCAAGGACCGACAAGTGAGGGAGGCCTCACGGTGGTGAGGCGTCATTGGGACTCTTAATTCACGAGGCCTGCTGGGTGAGTGTTAGCTCGTTGTGGTGACCGGCGGGTGATCGCCCCAAGGACCAATGGTGAGGGGGATTCGCGGCTCGATTTCTCGAATTGATGATCAATAGAAGGACTTCAAACCCTGCAAAGGTGAATTTAACTCGTACAGAATTTGCTCGCCTTAGGGTACTCGGCAAGATCATGGCTACAAGTTATCGATTTCCAAGATTGTCTCCTTGGCTAGACTGGATTGGACAAGGTATTGCCGACGCTTAGGGAAGCCACTAATTTTCGAGAAACCTGCACAAATTGAAGCACATCGTTTTGTTAAGATCAACACTGTAAGAGTCTATCTTGTAGTCGTGAAAACAGCACTTTAAGATCACCATAACTAGAATCTAATAACACAATAATGGTTTATAGAGATTTGTACACCTGATTTGGAATCCATCATTCTTGATGCGGAATAGTGAATTCAAATCTCAAGTACTTCTCTCCTCTATTGCTCTTATATCCTGCCTCAATGATATAATCCCCCAATGTGAATTCGTACGCTCTTTTATGTGAGGTGTTTTTTATGCCACCTATTTCTTCCAGCAGCCCAAGATTTGTGTCTTTGTTCGCGCGCTACCTAGCTAGCCGGCCCAACGCCGAGTTTTGAGGGCCAACGTCGATGATGGCGAATGATGGCGATGATGCCCTTGGAGGCATTAGGTTACTATGCGTCGCATCCTTCTTCCCTCCTCTCCTCCTCGAATCGAGTTGGCATAGAGCGGCCCAGTCCAAGAATCAAGAGAACCAAATCGATCTGCCCTTGACTACTCGATCTGAATGAAAAGAAGAAGAGTTTTGTGTGAGGGATGCGAAGAAATTTAGCGAGGGTAGGAGGGACGAATCTGTGTCATGTCTGATCGCTACCCTCCCTCGTCTTCGAGAAGCATTCTCCGCCCCACCACATAAATTTTTATTAGTATCGCTATACAGTTTCGAACAATCCGATACTATTCTGAAGATAGTACCAAGGCCCGCCCGAAATTTCCTAATTTTCGGGCCGGTCGGAATTGGGCCGGTCGGTCGGGCGGCGAAAGGCTTTCTTTTACAGCCCCAAATCCTCAACTCTCGCTGCCCCCGAGCGCTATCAAATGTGCTCAAGTTTGCTCCCCGCAATGACGACGAGTACTTGGTCTTTGTCTCATTTGGCTCACGACCCGAGTATCATAGATCGATAAGGGAGGCCGATCAGTGCATACGAGCCATGCTTCTTGTACGCAGCGGGATTCGAAGGGACTGACGTTTCTTCCTCTAGGTTTTGGGTTTTCTTTGTTTACTTGCTTTTGTGTTTGAGTTTTTCTAGAATTTTTGTTTTCAAGGTGTGAGTTGAAGCTTTTAGCTCGCTAGATTGTTGAATTGGGATTTCGTTAGTATAAATTCGGACTTGAAAAAGACTTAGCGAGCTTTGTGGTCACCACTATTTTGACATTATATGTAAGATATGTAAGAGTTTTTCTCATGTTGGCTGTATTAATTGAGATTGTAATTTACTATTTTATGAGTTACTTTGATAAAGTAAGATATAAGGATTCTTAATCGGTCTATATGGGCTTATATTGTGTGTCGAGTTCAGCCTATTTCATGATGAGAGGGTCCAATTGTAAACTCTATAAATAATGCCAAAGTCTCTCCTCTAACCCCAAAAACTCATAAACAACCTCACATAAAAGAGCGTACGAATTCACATTGGGGGATTATCTCATTGAGGCAGTGATATAAGAGCAATAGAGGAGAAGTACTTGAGATTTGAATTCACTATTCCGCATCAAGAATGATGGATTCCAAATCAGGTGTACAAATCTCTATAAACCATTATTGTGTTATTAGATTCTAGTTATGGTGATCTTAAAGTGCTGTTTTCACGACTTACAAGATAGACTCTACAGTTGTGATCTTAACAAAACGATGTGCTTCAATTTGTGCAGGTTTCTCGACAAATTAGTGGCTTCCCTAAGCGTCGGCAATACCTTGTCCAATCCAGTCTAGCCAAGGAGACAATCTTGGAAATCGATAACTTGTAGCCATGATCTTGCCGAGTACCCTAAGGCGAGCAAATTCTGTACCGAGTTAAATTCACCTTTGCAGGGTTTGAAGTCCTTCTATTGATCATCAATTCGAGAAATCGAGCCGCGAATCCCCCTCACCATTGGTCCTTGGGGCGATCACCCGCCGGTCACCACAACGAGCTAACACTTCACCCAGCAGGCCTCGTGAATTAAGAGTCCCAATGACGCCTCACCACCGTGAGGCCTCCCTCACTTGTCGGTCCTTGGACGAGCACCCTCGCTAATCGAGCATCGTGAGTCATCTTTGTCAAGTCTGATTTTGGAATCAAATTTTCCAATTTGGGCGATAGTCCATATCCCAATTGATTACCTGATTTGTAAGATCGTGATCCAATTGCATATCTCGAAATTTTTAAGAATTTTCAGATTAGAAAACTTTCCTAATTGACAACATGCATATAATTGATAATCCAATCTCTAAACATTGAGAGGGATGATCAATTACATGGAAAATCGGCAAAACGAGTATAAGTGGGTCATAAATGGATTGCTTAAAAGCTTAATTGGTCGGCCGGCAATCCTTTCTAGACATAGAAGAGGAAAAGAAATAAGGTAAAAGAAAAAAAAAGAAAAAAGAAATAAAAAATTCAATTTCTTTTAAAAAGTAAAAATATCCGTTTGTGCTATGATTTTATTAAAATTTCATAAGAAGTAAGGTTCACAGATTAAATTTAAATAGAAAGGATTAGCAATATGTGTTGAGTATGAGTTGAATCGCACATGGATGGAGAAATTTGCATTATGTATGTATGAATAGATCATAAACAAATTAATGAAGGAACTTGGGTGGGATTATGATCCACTCCTCCGACAAGTCGACCTGCCGGCCCCTAGCATCACTGAGCCCCTTGAAACGCGAAAATGCTCGTCGCCGCTGAGTTAGCGACGAGCTCTCGCTCGCCCGCTGGCGGTAACAATTCTTTAACACTCTAAGAATTCGTTTTAGGTGGGCAGCTCCATCTTCGCACCGGTTCTTCCCCCTCACCCAAAGCGAAATCGAACTGATCGGAGAGCTCTTCCCTCCGGAATGGAAGAGAAACGACGTGACGCCGGAACCCTACCGGCGGGGGTCGCCATCTCCGAGCCTCAGTCGGCGGATTCCGCCTCGACGCGCCGCCGAGCGGGAGCTCAGAAGAGAAAAGCCAGCGCCCTCAACGCCTCGGGCTCTTCGTCCGCTCCGTCCAAGCGAGTCACTCGCGAGAAGAGCTCCAGTTCCCACGCCCAGATCCACAACGGACCACTGACCAGAGCTCGCCAGGGCCCCAGCGGTCTCGCCTCCGCTTCTTCGGCAGGAGGCCTGGCTGCCTTGAAAAGCGAGGAGAAGAAGGCGGCACAGGAGGTTTTGGAGGCCGAGGAGGCGAGGCGGGCGAGCGAACAGTGGGAGGCTCTGGAGGCGGCCATCGAAGCTGATTTCGAGGCGATTAGATCTCGAAATGCTGATGCTCACGTAGTTCCTAACCATTGTGGTGAGTTCACTTCAGATGACTTAGCCTTGCCCGAAATGTGTTATTCGTCATACATGGAAGTAATTCTTACTAGGTGGATGGGTGATTTCTTTTGAGAAGGAGTGGAATGCGCGAATCTGAATTTCATAAGTTTAGTTCTAGCTGAATTCTCGTGTCTTATGTTCTTTCATGTGTTTGCAAGGAAATTCGGTTTGCCCTTTGCAATTAGTTCAATGGAGATATCTTTTCTTCCTCTATCTCTATCTAATTTATCATTCAGATGCATTGCCCTAACACTGTTCTTTCGTTCGCCTAGCCCTTCCTTCTTCTTCCCGGGATACACCAACTTGTACATTCTTTCTTATTCGGACCAGATAGTTCGTCCTAGGGCCTCCCCATCGTCTTGATTCAAACATGTTGGATGCGATTTGTAGTGCAGAGTAGAGCATTTTTTAGCCACTCTCTGCGACACTATTTTGGAATGTAGCAGAGCCCTCTTGATGAGGTCTTATGTTCGTTCGAATCTTTAAGGTGAAAACTTTTGATCGTGTTTCTGCAAGTTTGTGAGAATGAGTGATAATGCGCTACTTTTTGAGGTCATATTGTTGCATTAAGCTCTTCCCTTTTGAATATGTTCAGTCAAGCATTTCTTTGGGTTGTATAGGTTGGTTTTCATGGACAAAAGTTCATCCTCTTGAGGAGCGTGCATTAGCTTCCTTTTTCAATGGGAAATCTGAAAGTCGAACACATAGCATGTACTTGGAGATACGCAATAAAATTATGAAGAAGTTCCGTGCCAACCCAAAATCGTTGATTGTGCTGAAGGACCTGGAAGATCTTGAAGTGGGAGACTTGGAAGCTAGGCAGGAAGTTTTTGAGTTTCTGGATTACTGGGGTTTGATTAATTTCCATCCCTTCCTACCATCTGACTCATTGAAGACTGATGCTGACATTGGAATTGCAAAGGAGGATCCTATGGTAGAAAAACTATACCGCTTTGAGGCAACACAACCATGTCTTCCTATCGCACCGAGAAATAACCAAGCTGCTCCACCTATGCCGTGTGGGTTATTTTCAGAATCTGCAATTGCTGAAGATTTAGTAAAACCAGAAGGGCCATCTGTGGAGTACCACTGCAATTCTTGTTCTGCCGATTGCTCTCGGAAGCGTTATCATTGTCAAAAGCAGGTAATTTCTTAGTGCATGGAGGGTTTGGTGGATGTATATTTTCCTTTCCATTGAGTCTTTAGCCAAAGGATGGTAGCTATCACTTTTGTCTTGTCTAATGTTATGGGTTCTCTATTCTCTACTTACCCATTCGTATCCCTTTACCTGCTTTGGTATATGTTGTCCCCTCAAAACTGCCACTGCTGCAGCTTCTTTGTCCCAAACTTTGGTTCTTCTACATCTTGCATTACAAAAATTGATGCACCTATTCAATTAAAAAATAACCCATAATCTGCTAAAGATGCCATAGGAATTGATCTAGTATTAAATTTGAAATATCTTTGGCATGATAAATGGGTGAGAGTATTAGGGTTTTTTTTTTATTGTTTGTCAAAAGTCACACGTGGGTGATGCTTGAGCGCGTTGCCCACCAATCAAAGACCAGATTGGAGGCATCACGATTCCTCCAACTAGAACGGGTGAAAATTATCTGCAGTTACTTATCACGACAAAATAACGTCACCCATGCTGGTTACTAATCATAAATCTAACCTGTTGAAATATCTTAAGGGTACTGATCTCAGTACATAGGTTCATGCATTTGACTGAATGACGCAGCGAACTGCCTGAGCTTCGCCCTTATGTATCATGGGGGGAGAGATGGTCCATTATCCTCTTGCCAGTCTATAGCCTGTCTTGAGATGTGGCCTTGGCTTGTCTGAGCTCGTGCTGGAATATTTGGTTTTTGCTGCATGGCAAATTTTCCAGAACTTGCTTCATTATCTGTGTGGTCTAAGGATATAAAAGTCTGTTTTTCACTTTTTTGGAGTTAATTCGTTTGGAAAGACATCAGAAAATTATCGATAAACAGGACTGCATCTAATGAAATGCAAAATTTGCAACTTACAACAGCAGTGCCTTGAATGTGCTTCAACAAGCCCTAGGAACTCTTCTGCAACTTAAATAATATCAATGTGGAATGAGAACTCTGTTGACTACTATCATTTATTTTAGCTTTCGGTTTACATGTTTATTTTTACATTTTTCTCAATGATTACGCTTTTATATGGCAGGCAGACTTTGATCTATGCACTGACTGCTTTAATAGTGGTAAGTTCGGGTCAGGCATGTCTTCATCAGACTTCATTCTTATGGAACCTGCTGAGTTACATGGTGTAATCGGTGGAAATTGGACTGATCAGGAGACACTGCTTCTCCTGGAAGCGTTGGAACTTTACAAAGAAAACTGGAGCGAGATTGCTGAGCATGTAGCAACAAAAACAAAAGCTCAGTGCATATTGCACTTTCTCCAAATGCCAATTCAGGATGCTTTTTTTGAATGTGATGATGATGTTGATGCGACTTCTAAGGAAAATACAGATCTTACTACGACAAATGATGATGCACCTATTAGTAGAGATACCCCAGAAAGGACTGAAGGTAGGACTGATCCGGTTGAGGATCAGTCCCAGACTTCACCTATGGATATATCCAAAGCAGAAGATACTCATGAAGGGAAAGTTGATGAGAAAACTTCAACTCAAGAGGAAGCTAATAAATCAAAGGTTGCTCAGGATATTCCAAAACTTGGAGACACAGAAGTGAAAGATAAGGACATACAGGAAAATCTTTCTTTGAAGGCTCTTAGAGAAGCATTTGAAGCTCTTGGTTATTCTTCGACACTTGAAAGTTCTCTTTCATTTGCTGAAGTGGGAAATCCTGTCATGGCCCTGGTATGTTGGACTCTATGTTTCTAAAATTTGGGATATTTATGGGTTTCAACTATTTTGAAGCAAAAATTGCTTTAGATTTTTGTTTTTAGGTAGAATGGATTATGCCCGAGTTTTGAATATGTGAAGTGAAAATGACTTTTGATTTAGTTATTAGGTTTGCAAATCATTGCAATGAACCTGTAGTATGTTGGAACTTTGAAGGCACCAGACAGAGGGGAGGGCATTAACAGTTCTACAAGGCTATTAGGTGTAAGCGAATACATTGAATCTCATCTTGAAAATATGAGGTTTACCTATATTGGCAAAGGTTGACAGGACAAGTGCCTCCAGTGCAAGTTGGCATTTCTCTTAATGCAAAACCATTATTTATCGCTCCTTTTCTTCCCCTTTCTTGGCCTCTGGTCCTGTGATAATTTGTAGTGGATTTTACTTGATGTCTTTCTCTACATTGGCTGCAAGATGTTCGTGGCCTGCTTCATCTTATAGATGCTGTGTCAGGTGATGAATTTTCTGTGTTGACTTTGATAACCGTTACCCCTTTGAAATGTGTACTGTTTACATGTTATGCCAAGAAGGGGGAGTTGGGAGCGGGGCCTGCTTTCTTTAAATATGTCTTCTGCTATATACTTGTGTTTATTTATTGTCTCTTTGCGGTGCCTGGCTGTATCTTGTGCTTTTTCTTTAATTGCTTAATAGTTTCAGTTGGAAAGAAGTGTATGGTCAGCATAGTGCTAGAAACTGCTTAAATCACACCTTTTAGGCTGAATGAGGTACAGAAGAACGTGTACAGCTTTCCAAATCCCAAATTTTGTTTCTTTTTCTTTTTGGCATCCCATACCTTTGAGCTCTTGTTTCTAGATTAGCCAACTCTTGTGTACTGAAACTTAAACAGGTTGTTGTATGAGTTGGTTTGTCCTTGTTATGTTTGCGTATTCCAGATATCACAGCCAATTGCCTATCAGTACCCAATGATGAGAAAAACAATTGCTCCTTGCTTGCATTCTCAACATGATTAATGGCCCCACCAGAAATTCTTGATTCCTTTCTGCTTCAGCAATTTCTTTGTTGTACATTGCTCCTCAAATGTTTTCTAAACCTTCTCGAATTAAAGCAGCTCAGTAATGCATATCCTGTTTCTGTCGTTAATGTTTGTATGACCGTATTCTGCTTTCATCTTTTTAATCTTGAACAACTTGCACTTAAGAGTCCTGATGAGTGAAAAATGATGGGGCTTCCCTTTTGCAGGCTGATTCCTGGCACGACTGGTACGATCTGATGTTGCAGCTGCCTCTGCACGTATTCTCTAAAATTCATTTCTGGCAATTTCTCCGGGCCTGCATTGGCTATGAGACACTGCATCATTTTCGCAAGACCCACCGATCATGAGGAGCTGGCAGGTTCTCAGAGGTAGTAGTATTGAGGAAGCTTTTTTCTGTTATGGGATTTTTGTTTCTTGTTTGGGTGTCCTAATCATTGAAAGATGTGTGTCAGTCCTTGTAAAAGAAAGGGCGATGTCCGTTCCTGAGAATGATACAGATAAGGAGCAGAAAGAGGATGCAATCCTTTCAGTCCCAGTGCGGAGGATTCAAACATGGTGAGAAATGTGAAATAGTGATCATACCTGCCACGCAGAAAGATAATGTAGAAGCTGCAAAAAGAGCTAGATTCTACAACCAAGCGCAGCAACTCAAACATAGTAACCTTAATGTGGGGGGCCTCCTCTGATCTGCCGAAGACGCTGAATCAGGTGTCATCAAGGAATCAATGACTTGGGCATCAGATAAGACTTCCGCCCAGTTCTCACCATTACAAAGAGAATGATAAGTATGGAGAGCCTTCTCATTCTCAAAATGTGGACTTGAAGTTAATGATTCCCTACCTCCAAGAAGGCTGGCGAGCCCAGAATCTAGTTCAGCTGGAGTAACTTCATCATCTCAAGAGTATCAAGAAGTAATGACGTGGACATGAACCATCCGATGATAATGAACGATTGGGGCACCCTGTTTAACATCAAATGAGATTGATCACCTGTGATAAATCTGCAGCTATGATTTCAATTCTTCCTATGGTAAACCAAAGGATCCATTCTGATTCTGAGCCACTAGAACTAGCAAGTCCATTATGTGGTGGAAAATGGATCAAGTATCTCTCTCTCTCGCTCATCCTCATCTCATCTCTCTCACTCATCTCTCTCTCTCTCTCTCTCGCTCTCATGCCGCACACCCGTCGATTCTTCCTGCATAAAGCTGGGAAAGCCCGAATCATTTTCCAATGTTAGGATTTGATGGAATGGTTGGACTGGTAAGAAGCGGTCTTCTTTCTCTTCTCTTATGGGCTATCATGTAGCTGCTTATATATTCCTTTTAGGATGATTGTTCAACATGCTTGTGAATTTGACTATAAAAGTTGCAGAATGAGTATAATTAAAAAGTCAATCAATTCATTTTATTATGGAACAGAACTAGTGGATTCTTTTAGTAATTTCCTATTGGAGATGCAGAATGCTTTTATTTAGTCATCGGCATTATTCTTATTTCAGCACTGAGGATCAACTTAAAGACGGGAAAAAAGGGGACCATCAGCATGCGGCAACAAATATGACTCTATGGACAAACTAAAGCGTGCTGCAGCTTCTGCTCTTTCAGCAGCTGCAGTGAAGGCAAAACTTCTCGCAGACTGCGAGGTAGATCAAATCCGACAACCTTGCTATATTTGTTGGTAGAAAAAGCAGGTATTTCCGTATCCATATGAGTTAATAAGCTGTAGCCATTGCAATTTGCCAAGGCATCTCTTTCTGACTTCCCTTGATGAAATAGTTGCATAAAGTGGAGATGAAGCTGGCGTTTTACAATGAAGTAAGAGAATGTGGCGACGAGAGTGAGAGAACAATGGAGAGGGCAAGACAGAGGTTGTACCATGAGAGAGCACAGATAATTGCAGCTCGGCTAGGCTATTCAGGTTCCTCATCTAGAGTGACCCGCCTTCGCTGCCTACCAATAGAATTCCATGAATATGGCAAACCTGGCTCCGAGAGCCTCAAACAGGTGTGCCTTCCCAAAGACCGCCTCTTCTGAGACCATCGGAAATGTGGCTCCCAACCCTTCTAACCCATTTGTATCCACATCAACTGCAGGAGGTTGAATTATCAGGATGTAAACAGCTCTGTGGAGACCGAATTGATCTCAATGAAAGTTTATGTGAATGTGATTTATGTTCTCGCAATTAATTTCCTTCCATGAGATCAACTGAGGAAATATCCGTGTTTTACCTTCTTTGGCTACAGTTCCTTTCCTGTATTTTCCTTGATTTATGGGTTACATCTCTCTGAATCTGAGATGTGAACGTTGTTGTAGTCATGTACCTGAACCATTATAGTAGTAGGGCTGCAAAACTATGTGCTATGTGAGAAATATATATCTGTATCTGTGTTATATGCCAAAGTAGAGGTAAAGGCAGAGGAGCATGTGTCACCATCTCAAGAACTCTCGTCCCATTTTCTTTCCTCTGGACAACTCTCTCTTAACTCCTCTTTTTCCTCTCTTCCTCAAAACAGTTTTTGTTTGTACCATCACAAATATTGTCATTATGACAAGCTCATATTGACTGCATATGATTAATTAAACGCTTGACGTGCAGGGGTGTTGGAATATAAGTCTAAGTTCACGGGAAATAATCTATCAATAAGTAGTTCATTAGTTTAGTCTATTCAACCGTCTTAGAACCTCCACATGATTGTGGATTTGCTTTCATTCAGGTAATTTGTTGTCATAATTTCTCAGTGATCAATACTGTATCTAGTTTTTACGGAGGAGAGTCGGTCCGAAAATTCTTCGCATTGATTGATTCTAGAGTAAAAGTGCGCATGTGTAAGATTAGAAAAAAAAAAACAAATGCTTGGCTAATAATGTATTGAAGTTATTTATCCATAATAATGCGATTCTTAGAAAATCGGACAGTAAATTGGGTAAGTTTCGAGACTGTCCAACTTATCGAAATGTAGCACTTGTCATTATCCGGAGTCGTTTTTGAATGTCATGGTTTAGAATTAGGATTCATTTTGATGATGTTGATAGATATTTGTAGGGCATGTTAGAAACTATTGGATGTCTTAAAAGAACGACATGGAATATGACCCCTTGAGTTTGACTTTCCCAATCATGTCCCGACATGGGGCAACGAAGAAGGTATCACAGGGCAACGGTTGTTCCAACAGAAACATCGGCCAAGGCAACGAGAACGACAACGAATGAAGGCTTGGGAATTCCAGGTTGGACCTAAGGATACGAACCAACAGTTGCCCAATGTCAAAACGTTCGGCTAGAATTGCCTCCGTACGCCGAACGAAGAAGGCGCGTAGCGGGGGAAGAAAAGGGGGTGTCGGGTGCGCGATGTGGAGGGCAGAGAATGTCAGATGTGGGAAGTTAGCACGAAAATAGCAAACATCTGAAGGCCAAGATCGTCCCTTTTTCCAGGAGTTGAGGAGACGAGAGAAACAAACGCCGGGTTCCCCTTTCCGTTGAAGAGACTCCAGCCAAGCATTGCCCTTTTTGCCTCTTTTACACTCCTTTCAAGAATTTCTGTGACAGGTACTCTCTCCAACCTGTTCAGTTACTGTAATTCAACGGTTTCCTTTTTTGTTTTGTCGTTGTTGTTGTTGGTTTTGGAATGGCTAGGGCATTCATATTCACGTCTCCAGGATCCTAGAGACCAGTTCCTGCGTTCATCTCTCCTTCATTTTTCACCAGGACTTCATCGCTCGGAGGAAGAAGAGGAGGAGTTCTCCGTCGCGGTCTCCACGGTCCTTCTTGACCGGAGTCTCCTCCCGATGGTTTCCCCTCCGCCTTCGCCGCCCCCACCATCATCGTCCTCCTCCTCATTGCCATCGCCACCTCCGCCGCCGCCCTCATCTTCGCCCCCGCCTCCACCCTCGTCATCGCCACCGCCACCATTGGGGGCTCAATCTCCACCGCCCCCCGGCAATTCAAATCCTCGCCTCCTCCCCCGAAAGACTCGAAATCATCTCCACCGCCTCCTCAATCATCTGATTCTCTCCTCCTCCCCATCTGATGATGGTGACTCATCCTCCCCGCCGCCACCAACTCCCCCTCCACCACCACCCCCGCCTCCGCCTCCTCCTCCACGACGATCATTAGCACCACCATCGCACCACACGCCATCGTCGATTCCCCATCCGACTCTTCCAGCTCCAGTTCATCATCGTCGCCCAATCTAGCCCTCATTGGTGGGATTAGCAGTTGGAGGAGTATTGTTGCTACTAGTCCTGATTGCGATCTTCTGGTCATGCGCTAGAAAGAAGAGGAGACCGCACGATCAAATGAACTATTATAGGACCACTCCAAAGGATCCAAATGTAGATCACTCTTCTAACCAAATCACAACTATGTTTCTCACCTCTTCATTGTCCTCAAATGCTTTTAAGTTTCCCAAGTTATGAAACACATTCCTCACTTTTGGCACCATTCCAAACAGTTAGTGACTATTACAGTGGCCCCCAGCATCAACAGGCGAATTGGCAAAACAGTCAGCCCACGGAACACATGGTCAAGGTACCTCCACCTCCCTGGGGCGATGAACGGGGGGTATGGCGGTTGGTCGCATCCGCCGCCACCGTTAAGCAGTGGCCAGCCGAGCTCGGAATACTCCGGCCCGCATGGCCCACCATTGCCACCGCCTCCTCCATCCTTTGCACTAGGGTTCACACAGAGTACCTTCACATATGATGAATTAGCGGCTGCGACCAGAGGGTTCTCGCAGGCGAACTTGTTGGGACAAGGCGGGTATGGCTACGTGCACAAAGGGGTGTTGCCCAGTGGGAAGGAGATAGCAGTGAAGTCGCTGAAGAGTGGTAGCGGGCAAGGCGACCGTGAGTTCCAGGCAGAGGTCGAGATCATCAGTCGCGTGCATCATCGCCCACCTTGTATCTCTCGTGGGGTATTGCATTGCGGACAGCCAAAGGATATTGATTATGAGTTTGTGCCAACAACACCCTGAATATCATCTCCACGGTATGTTCCACAAATTTCTACCCCTGTGCTAATGCACTGATAATTTATTTGGACGTTAGAATTTAAAGCATAAGTGATGAATTTCATTGATATGTGCTTGACTAAAAACGTTATAGGGAAGGATCGACCCGTCGTGGACTGGCCGATCAGGCTTAGAATAGCATTGGGTGCAGCCAGAGGACTTGCTTACCTACATGAAGATTGTAAGTTTGCTTGACGGTTAAACTCAGGAGTTGACTCTCTTCACGCTCTCTTCCTCGGTCGTATTTAACTTGTTCAACTGATATTATTAGGTCACCCTAAAATCATTCACCGGGATATCAAGCTGCAAACATACTTCTCGATTTCAACTTTGAAGCCAAGGTAGGAACAATGGTCTCTCAACTTGAATTTTCATGTCCTTGAACCAGTGTGATGGTTGTACATGGTCCTTCAGCTTCAGACCATCAGTCCTGATGATTTCATACGGTGCTTGTTTTAGGTGTCTGATTTCGGCCTTGCGAAGCTATCTACAGACAATCATACTCACGTTTCGACAACGGGTCATGGGGACGTTTGGGTGAGAATAAGATTAATCTATATTAGGGCAAACATCTACTTTGTTTGACTGATGATTACTGATAAAACTCAACTGATGTATATTAGGAGATCAATCGATCTGTGTATCATTTTCACTGAATAGTCTCCTAATACAGATATTTAGCTCCGGAGTATGCAGCTAGCGGCAAGCTGACCGATAAATCTGACTCTTCTCTTTCGGAGTGATGCTCTTGGAATTAATAACTGGGAAATACCCCATCGAAACCGATATGGACGACAGCCTAGTGGATTGGGTTTGCAACCTCTCGCTTCATTGGCTTAATGAGCTCTCATATGTAATGTGTTTGCTCATATGGAGACTGATTTGACAAGTTCTGTTGCATTTCCACATTACCAGGCAACACCGATCATCACAACCGCTCTGGCGAGGGAGATTACAGTGAGTTGGTGGATCCACGTTTTGCAGGACAACTATGTCCCTCAGGAGATGGCGCGCATGGTCGCTTGCGCCGGCGCATGCATTAGACGATCTTCTAAGAGAAGACCCAGAATGATTCAGGTAATTACACAAGAACAACAGCGACGAGGGTTGGTTAACTAGAAAAAGAAATCATTATCCGATCTTATTGCCTAGTTGATTAAAGCGGAAGAAATACTTTGAATATGTCAAACCATGGGTACCGATGATAACAATGTCAAACATGCTATTAAGAAACCGTGAAGCTAAGGGAACTTATATTGGAAACAGATTGTTCGTGCGCTCGAAGGCGATGTATCACTAGACGAAGTGCACGAGTGGGCGAGCAAAACAGCAGCTCAACTTTCGGAGGCGGCAGCATGGGATCGGGTTCCTACATTTCAGGCATGAAAACGTTCAGAGAAAGCGCTCCTAACGGCGGAAGTAGATGTCAGCAGTGATTACGGACAAAGTCCTTCTGATTCTTCGACCGGCAACGATTCACGTGAGATGAGCAAGACTGGGAACTTGTGAGCGAAGACGATCTTGTTTCGAGCATCTCTCGATGTGGTAGACTCGGTAATGTGAATGTTACATTTGTCTTCGAATCCCGAGAAGTTCCTTGATCAATGCCGAGATCCGTGTCTTTTTCGCTTTTTCGCAAGTTATTTACATCCCATTTTGAAGCGCTTACTGGTGTTTTCGTAGATCTCGTTTGTAAGTTGGTGTTTTGTAGGACGACATACAGTTTGGGTTTATATGGTATCGCCGGCCTGTTTATGTATTCACGGGTTTGCGATGCGATGACCCCTACCATCTAGCCCTGGGAAGGTCTTGATGTCGGGTGAGATAACAAGTAACGGATGAAGCACTCTTCAGTAAACTCAAGTGAAAATATAGAAATTCAACCCCACATTTACCCGATTATCACTTTAACTACCTTTACTTCTAAAAATACCATATACATTCTCGAGTTTTTGCCTTGGGATACCACCACTTTTGCACATTTGCATCAATCATCTTTATTTGCCATTATCTTAGCAAAAATTATCCGTCTTCAAGTTCTAAATTACCTCAAAATGAGTTTGCAAGGAGTGACGATTTAGAAGTATTTGAATGATATTTGAAAAGATAATTGTACTTGTATGGAAGTGGTCATAAAGGAACATTTATATCACGAATGAGAAAAGATTTTCTCCTTTTTGGATCTCTTTTGCTCCCAATTGCAAACTTCTTCCCGGAGAAAGGTCCATGCGTAGCAATCTCATCTTTGCTCATGTATCACAATTTCATAAACAACCCTATTAGCATGGCAATGTGATTGACGCAAATCCACATTCACCAATTTTCACTTCCAGATCAAATCATTTTCTCATGTCGTGATATGTATTATTACACATGTTTCACGAAAGCAATTACATATAGGCAATGAAGCCACCTTTTCGAATGCCTCCGATTTGACTTGTCAAACGGGTGGATTAGACGGATAAAGTTGTCCGATTCAAATTAATCTATTTAACCCGTTTTGACCTTTCATGCAATACAAATCTAGCAATTCATATCCGATCTGATCTATTTACTTAAACATTATTATATTTAATCCAATCCAGGAAAAAAATTTATTATATATTTTTTTAAAAATATGTTGCTAGAATATTATGAACAATTTTCTTGTAATTTCTCAAAAAAAATCTCAATTTTATTTTTGTTATTCTTTTTCTTTTTCTGTTCTTTTTTTCCTTCTAAATCTGGCGAGGGGCCTATTGAATTTTGTAGGAAAAATAATGAAAATTAAAAATAAAAATTCATAAAAAAAATTGAGAGAATTAAAATATTAAAAAAATGACTGTTGTTGTGATCCACTTAAATCATTTATGGCCCATCTAGTTGATAGGTACCCATTTTATTATGTGCACTTAAGTTTTATTTTTAAGATTTAAAACAATACATTATGATATGCACATAATATATGAGTTGAAATATAAATTTTAGACCTATTTTACCAGCTCCATTGTCAATTCATAAGTTCCCATTGTAGATAAAAAAAATAATACAAATAATTCCATAAACTCTTTGTCCATGTCAGTTATGTTAGCATGTCGGATTACGAGGCTAAGTTTAACGAAATATGCATGTAAAAATGTGCAATATTGTCCGGTTACATAAAAATAACAAGAAAAGGTTTTTTTTTTTTTTGCCTTTTGGTTGGGGGGGGGGGGGGGGGCGGTTGTGGGTCGTGGGGGGGGTTTGGGGATGTGGTGGGGGTGTGGGGTCGGACCGGCTTATGTGGTTTGCCTTACCAATGAAAACGTCAATCGCTCCGAGAGCGACTTGTTCGAACCAAAAAATAAAAAAGCGTTTTGACCGAAGCACACTGAACCGGAGCTGGGCATTTCATCTTCGAGCCTGATCAAAATCTTCATAAACTAACTGCGCCTCTCTCTCTCTCTCTCTCTCGCTCTCGCGTTTAGCTCAGATCTGTTTCTCTCTTCGACGATGGCTCAGCCTTTCGTGAAGAAGGACGATGACCGGCGATGACGAAGGTAAGCTTGTCGGACCATACTGTTTCTGATCCGAATTGCCTTTCCCTCGAGTGTTTGGTTGTGCTTGCGAGAATCGCTTTTTCGGTTGTCTTCTAGTCCTCTTCTATTGAGACGCGTGTTTTGGCGGAAGGTTCGTTTGATGAGCTAGCGAGTTTTGGCAGCTGATCTGATGGATCTTCATCGATCCGATTAGTATTTGTTGCGAGTTCCTTGCTTTACACCATTCGTTTTGTACAATTACCGGTTAGGTGTTGAAGACTGTTCGGATCACTGTTGATTCAATTGGAATTCATCGTGGAATCCTCATGGAAGAATTTGGACTTCATGCCCATCATTTGTTGATTGGACTACTTTTCTCTTTTTGGCGCATTGCTATCTCTTCATTTGGGTGAGCTCTACTGCTTTTGACTGTGTTCTTGAATGTGATGCAGCTGAATACTCTCCATTTTTCGGATTGAGAAAGGAGCTGTTCTTCAGGAAGCTAGGGTTTTCCATGATCCCCAGCTAGATCCGAGGAGATGCTCTCAGGTCAAGCCCAACCTGCCTTATTTCGGTGTTTGCTGTTGTATCCGTGCTTGTTCATAGTGTGGAGGCTTGTATCCGTGCTTGTTCATAGTGTGGAGGCTAACTGTTGTGGCCCTTTTTCTCCCAAATTTCAGGTCATAACAAAGCTTCTATATCTACTGAACCAAGGGGAAACATTCACGAAGGTCAGATTCTTCTGTGCTGTTTGATATTGATTTGTCATGACTTTGAAGTTTCCTGCATTGGGTGTTTGTACGCCCATTCTCATCTTTTTGATGGGTTAAATTGTTCTTCTCTGTTAAAATCTGGATTTAATATGCAGGTAGAAGCCACAGAAGCATTTTTCGCTGTCACGAAACTTTTCCAATCGAGAGATATTGGATTGAGGAGAATGGTTTATCTGATGATCAAGGAGATCTCTCCTTCCTCTGATGAGGTGCCATGATTGAATGATTATAATTCAGCAGGCCTGTGTTGACTGCCATGATATCATCCTGCACAGTATTACTAACTTGCTCAAGCTATTTTTTGTCATAGGTCATCATGGTGACAAGCTCTCTTATGAAAGACATGACTAGCAGGACTGACGTGTACCGAGCCAATGCTATTCGTGTTCTATGTCAGATCACAGATGGAACCCTTCTAGCCCAGATCGAGCGGTACTTGAAACAAGCAATAGTTGATAAGAATCCTGTGGTTGCTAGTGCAGCTTTAGTCAGTGGGATCCATATACTTCAGGTTCTTGCTGATTTTGTCTTGTTACTGATCATACTTATAGATGTCATGTTCTGCACATATACACCAACAAGAGTACATGTTTTCTCATTTTTATTACAAGAGAAGTGCCCAATTAGCAATTATTTTGTATCTATAGACAAATCCCGAGATTGTGAAAAGGTGGAGTAATGAAGTTCAGGAAGCTGTCCAATCAAGGGCTGCCCTTGTACAGTTCCATGCCTTGGCTTTGCTTCATCAGGTATGCTAGATGCTCGTTCCTGGTTGTGATATCCAACTTGATGGATGGTTTCTTTTTTATTTTATTTTATTATGCAGATTTGGATTTTCACTATTTGTATGAGCAAATAGAACCTGTTGGATGTCTCTGTAGTGTTTGTTCCTCTCGGGTGGAAGTGAATGTCTGCAACATCTGATTAGGCAGGGTTGGCAATGAATTGGCACGCTGGCTTTTGACACCTTCTTCTCGATAACTTCTTTTTTGTGTTGCTATTGAAAACCGGAAGATAATCAGCAATCTGATTCCTTAAGCTGATTTTCTTTCAGAGTAGTAGTAGCTATCGTTATGAATGCTGGCAGTTAAGTGTATTGTTTTTGTTCATTTTTTCTGTTTTGCTTGGGCGCATCTTGTTTCCTCATTTTCAACTATTCTGGATTTTCCCTTTACTAAGATATTCCTGTAAAAAGCCAAAAATCCACAGAAAGTCTTTTGGCATGCCATGTTTCATCCCTTCATAAATTTACTTCGAGGCTACCATTATGACTAGCCACCATAAAACTAAATTTAGTCGTTTCCGCAATAAAGGAGGGCGGCATGCTTAAGTCTCCATTAGGTAGATCCACAAAACGAAATGAGCCACTTTTTCAGCTTTTGATCATGTAAAAGTAGCTATTGCCTTTTGTTGTGGGCACAGCATAACCTAATGACTAATAGGACTATAGCTTACATTAGGGATTGTGTAGGAAATAGATGAGGGAGAAAAAAGGTTGGGCTATAAATTAAAGGGAAAAAGCCACCGAAACCCTAAATTATGCCCACTATGACACATTCAACTCAAATTATTTTTTTGGTTACACAAAAAACCCCAAACTTGTACTCATATGACACATTTACCCCCAATTTATGCCAGTGTGAGATATTTACCTCAAACTTTTTCTTGTGACGCAAAAACCCTAAGTTTGTATCTGCGTAACGCATTTACCTCAAAATTGTAGGTAAATTTGTCACATGCCTACAAGTTTGGGTTTTTTTGTGTTACAAAAAAAATAATTTGGGGTAAATGTGCCACAGGGTATAAGTTTAGGGTTTATGGTGTCACAAAAAAAAAGAGTGAGGTAAATGTGTCACACGGGTACAAGTTTAGTGTTTTTGGTGTCACAAAAATAAAATAGTTTGGGGTAAATGTGTCACAGTTATCATAGTTTAGGGTTTTTGGTGGTTTTATCCATAAGTAAAATTTTACTTTAAATTGACAGGCAAGTGACTAGTACTCGAAAACTGGGTTGTTCTTATTAATTTTGTTGAGTCTTTAACGTTGATAGGAGCACAAAACCTCCTGCAGTTGATTTAATTGTGTCCTCTTTGTAGTTCTGTATGGAAACAAAGATGTTGATCTTCTCATTTGATTTGTTTTATAGGTTGTCCTACTTTTGGCTTTTGAATTTGTTACCATGTAGATTCTAAAAGAGGATTCTTGAGAGTGGAGAAAATATGGACCGAATAAATACTGTGCATTGATGAGTATATCTCCAAGATTTGTTAGTTGCTGGAATGTTTTTCAGTGTTCATTTTCCTATAACTTGCAGATTCGGCAGAATGACAGACTTGCTGTTAGCAAGTTAGTCACCAGCTTGACTAGGGGTACTGTTCGCTCTCCTCTGGCACAATGCCTGTTAGTTCGTTATGCTAGTCAGGTATGTCCTCTGATAAGACATAGAAGTATTGTTCTGGGGTGCCGTCATTATCTTACAGACAATACTATGACAGGTTATTCGTGAGTCAGCCAATAACTTCCAAACAGGAGAAAGGCCATTTTATGATTATCTTGAAAGCTGTCTTCGCCATAAGGCTGAAATGGTGATTTTGGAGGCTGCAAGAGCAATTACAGAGCTTAGTGGTGTGACAAACCGTGAATTGACTCCTGCAATTACTGTCCTCCAGCTTTTTTTAAGTTCTTCCAAGCCAGTTTTGAGATTTGCAGCTGTGCGTACCTTGAACAAGGTATGACCTGGTTTCCTCTGTTCTCCAAAAAGTCCTTTTTCCTTGTCATAACTTTCTTAAGTGTGGGATTTTTGACTTTTATGAAGTAGAGAGAGAGAGAGAGAGAGAATTTACAAGTGACCAATAATTGCTTTTTATGAAAAACAAGAAATAATTAACTAGACATTAATATGGCAGGGTGCCCCCATAGTACAATGTAGAGATGAAGGAGATGTTGATAACAAGGTTATTGAGTAACTTTTTTGTGATTGTATTGCTGGAAGCTCCTACGTATCCAAAACTTGAGGACACATTTAACATCACGAAAGGGATGAGGTAGAAGCTGGATAAAGGAATGGAATGGAATGGAAAAAGATTTGATGAAATGAAATAGCTATTCCAATTTGGTGTTTGATTGTGATGGAGAAATGACGTGGGGATTCAATAGAATCAATGTCAAAATTTCCAATGCCTTCGAAAGGTCTTACTAAAACAGGGTAAGTAATAGAAGTTGGGATGGCATTCCAGCACCCATTTATGCTGGCAAACACTGCAAATTGCCGGTTAACCTTGGACTCTTCTTTTGAGGCCAATCTACTTGTCTAGTACACATGCATCACTCATATGGGTCATGATAATTTTCCCTTTGTCTATTCAATGGATATTCGAAACAAGACCGCTACACATGTGAAGGAAAGCTACATAATGTCCAAAAGACTGTGCTTATCGAGATACATTGCATTTCTTCCCCATGCATTTCTGATTGACTTTTGCCTTCCTATAAGTGGTTTGAATATGGTAGAACTTTTCTGCAGGTGGCAATGACCCATCCTATGGCTCTCACTAACTGCAACATAGATATGGAGAGTTTAATTTCTGACCAGAACCGAAGCATTGCCACACTTGCAATCACCACGCTTTTGAAGACTGGAAATGAATCGAGTGTTGATCGTCTGATGAAACAGATTACAAATTTTATGTCAGACATTGCTGATGAATTCAAAATTGTTGTGGTTGAAGCCATAAGATCATTGTGCATGAAATTTCCCTTAAAGTATAGATCCTTGTGAGTAACATCTTCCACCCTTCTTCCTTTCCCAACAATTGAATTAGGTCTCACCACACATTTTCACTTTCGATATTCATTTGTAACGAATAAACTAATGGCTTTTTTCTCTGGTGCTTTATGTTGACAGGATGAACTTCCTCAGTAATATACTCAGGGAAGAAGGTGGATTTGAGTATAAAAAGGCAATTGTTGATTCAATTGTGATACTCATAAGAGATATAGAAGAGGCAAAAGAAATTGGGTTGCTTCATCTATGTGAATTCATTGAAGACTGTGAATTTACTTACCTCTCGACACAGGTGTCAATAAACATTTGTTTTTTATGCTATAGCATTCTGGTTTTTCCCTTGTTTTGTAAGTTGCATCGAAATTGAATCTTCTTATTCATGCAATTGTTAGATTCTCCATTTCTTGGGGATTGAAGGGCCAAAAACCTCGGATCCTAGCAAATTTATTAGGTACATCTATAATCGTGTACATCTCGAGAATGCAACTGTTCGTGCCTGTGCTGTAAGCACATTGGCAAAGTTTGGTGCTATGGTTGATTCATTGAAGGTGCAGTGAACTACTTTCTTCTCCTCTTGGTTGGTTTTCTTATTTGGGATCTTGGACTTCTCTATCTAACATTGTAAATTTTTTACTGCAGCCTCGGATTCTAGTGCTGTTGAGGCGTTGTCTTTTCGACAGTGATGATGAGGTATGCTTTCTGAGTATTTGCTCCCTTCATGCTTGCACCCTCAGTTGGAAATTCTTTATATTTGAGGCCCTTTTTCCATTGAGAAACGTATTACTTGGAAAATTAAATATAATTTTGTCTTCCTCTGAAGGTTCGTGATAGGGCTACACTATACTTGAGTACCCTTGGAGGTGATGGTCCAGTTGTTGAAACTGATAATGATGTAAAAGGGTTCCTTTTTGGCTCACTGGATGTTCCGCTTGTCAACTTAGAAACAAGTCTGAGAAATTATGTAAGTTTTACACGCCCCCTCTTTACTTTTGCCAGCTGTTAAATGTCAACTCAAGGTATATTTTGAACACAGGAGCCTTCAGATCAGCCGTTTGATATTGATTCTGTACCCAAGGAGATAAAGGCTCAGCCACTTGCCGAAAAGAAAGCACCAGGGAAAAAGCCTATTGGTCTTGGTGCTCCTCCCACTGCCCCTTCTGCTGCTGTCGATCCTTACGACAGGCTGCTCTCTTCAATTCCTGAATTTACAAGCTACGGCGAACTCTTTAAGGTTCTTTGGCAGTTCTTTGAAGCATTCAAGTGTTATAATTAAAAATCTTAAGAATAAAATTAACGTGCAATGTCGTTCTCTCTTGCCAGTCATCTGCCCCAGTTGAACTCACAGAAGCAGAAACCGAGTATGCCGTTAATGTTGTCAAGCACATTTTTGATCACTATGTTGTATTCCAGTACAACTGTACAAATACTATACCGGAGCAATTACTGGAGAATGTACTGTTCATCCTATTACCGATCTTTTTTGTTTCCAGCACTGCTCAAGACTGACTGTGATTATGACCTATTTTTCCTTCATATATGGCAGGTCACAGTTCTTGTAGATGCCTCAGAAGCGGAGGAATTCTCTGAAGTTACATCTAAGCCACTAAAATCTCTTCCTTATGATTCACCTGGACAGACCTTTGTGGCATTTGAAAAGCCAGATGGAGTTCCTGCTGTAGGAAAATTCTCTAATGTGTTGAAGTTTGTCGTTAAAGAGGTATAGGTTCTGCAAAAACATTGTCCTGGACAAGGATACACTAAAAGATTTTTACCAGTTCTATTGAATGCATGAGGAACGTAAAAATTGAACATAGGTAGATATCCTTCATAGAAAACTGTTTGAACTTGTTTTAGCTGCCATCTTTTCAGAGATCCTTGCAAACATGGTTCTTTATAGTTTCATTGTCAACTCATGTAACTCATGTTAGACTATCTGATCTCGGAAAGCGATATTACATTAGAGAAAAGGATGCAGCTGGCCACTTTTTATTTATTACTTGTAGAAAGCTCTCAGCCAAAAGCTTGTTAATATTTGCGTGCAACAGTTTTCAGTTCTTGTTGCCGAAGATAAAGCAAGGGTGAGTTTTTGAGGCTTTTCCTTCGTCATTATGGAGTCTTGATTTTGAATCAGGTGGATCCAGCTAGTGGCGAGGCAGAGGAAGATGGTGTAGAAGATGAATATCAGCTGGAGGACCTTGAGGTTGTTGCAGCAGATTACATGCAAAAAGTTGGGGTGTCCAATTTCCGTAATGCATGGGAAGGCATGGACCCAGAGTGTGAACAGGTAGATGAATACGGCCTTGGCCCAAGGGAAAGTCTTGCTGAGGCTGTGAATGCCGTAATCAGCCTTCTTGGAATGCAGCCTTGCGAGGTACTATTATTTGCAATAATTGCATCTCTTTGCATCCATGCGACTTCTTTTTTAATATTATTTCGAATGGGATGAACATGATGGAGGTTTATTCACGAAACACTAGACCTCATTTTTTACCTGTGAAAGGTGATGCTGGTGAGTTTGGAGGAACCTACTTGTCCTATTAAGGAATTTGTCCTAGATTTAGAGATGTGAATGTCTGTCAAAAAAACTTGTCCTAGATTTAGAGATCTGAATGTCAAAACATTGCGTTCATTATCCATGAAAAAACAATTATAATGAAAAGGCTGAGTAGTCACTCGCGAGGACCTCTTGTTAGCTTAATTTTAGGCTTGCACAGGGAGTTCACTCTAGGCTTGTATTTTTCGTCTCTAAGCGGACTTAATTAGTGTTTTTTTTTTTCCTTCTTTTAGGGCACCGAGACCGTCCCAAGCAATTCTAGGTCACATACGTGCCTGTTGTCTGGTGTATTTATCGGCAACGTGAAGGTTCTTGTGCGACTATCGTTTGGAATCAGTGGTCAAAATGAGGTTGCAATGAAATTAGCAGTCAGGTCCGAGGATGAAGATGTCAGCAAGGTGATTCACGAGATCGTGGCGAGCGGCTAGTTTGCTATTGTGGGTTACTTTTTTTCAGATATTCAACCTTTGAAATTTTGTACATCGAAAGAGACTACACTACGGGTGGACGGAGGCACATCGGTAAAATCTAATTCCAGGGAGGAAAAACAGATGCTCGGAGCAGTTGTGTCGGCATTTGATTATTCATGTGGAATGTAACGCAATCTGAGCTATTAGCTATAGCTTAATGGCTTACCAACTGGTAGTCTTTGCCTTTCTTTACTCGATTCAGATTCTTTGTTTTAATTTCCTCGCCATGTATTTTCCTTCCCATGGCCTACTTGTGTATGCAGTCGGGACAAGTGAATCCTGTTTAATCTCATTTTCTCGCGGTGGCAGAGTGAATCGGGCTAAACTCTGGCACAGTAGGTCCCATTTGTTAGTTGACCACTCACGTCATGGACCTGGGCTGGTCTGGCTCTGTGGTCTGTCATCGGCCCATTCGCTAGTGGCCCATGGCAGGCAGGGTGGGGCGTCATGTCGCGGCCCTGCGTTAGGACACTCCATCCGACCGCAATGCTAGGCAGGCATTAACAGTCCAAAATTGTGAGGTGCTGGCTGGGCCCGGTCGTATGCCCCATTGGGCTTGAAGTTGGCTCTCAACGTAGGCCTTATAGTGTCCAACGTGGGCCTGAGCAGGCATTATCAGTCCAAAATTGCATGTGCTTGCTGGGTCGGTCGTGTGCCTTATTGGGCTTGAATTTGGGCATCAACATAGGCCTTATAGTGCCCAACGTGGCCTTCATTGGATATGAAGTTAGTATCTGGGGTGGGCCTTAATTTGAATGGGCCTTGTTGGTTCGGACTTGGGATGTGCCAGCGGCCCTGTTTGGGCCTTAATGGTTTTGATGTTGGGCCCCGATTTGGGCCATGCAGGTCCCGGGTTTGGGCTCATTTGGCTCTTTTTTGTTTCTAAAGTTGGTCTCTGGCGTGGGCCTTATTGGGCTTTCTTATCCTTATTTGGGCCTTGTAGGTCCCGGTTTGGCTTTTTTGGGTCGGATACTTTTACGGGCTTTATTTTGGGCCCAAGTTGGGCTTTTGGTTGGTCCTGAGATGCTCTCTTGTGGGCCCCGCTTTGGGCCTTGGCTTGATATTGGACCCCTGTAAAGCCCGACGAAATTCTTAGTGAGGCCCAGTTGGGCTTCCTACGGGCCGAGGGCCCAACTTTGGGCTTTAGCCTTGAAAGCCCACGAAATTTCTTATTGGGGCCCAATTTGGGATCCGCTGTGGGCCAACCTTGCGCTAATTTTATCCATAATGGGCCTTTCCAGTCCAGGCTTATGATGTGCGTGATGGGCACTGTTTTTAGCCTTATTGAGGTTGAATCTGGGCCAAATTTGGGCCTTATTGGGCCAGTGTTTTGGCTATGGTGGGCCGTGGGAGGCGGCCGTCACAATGCAGGCGTCTGGGTTTATGAGAAGTTCCAGCCCATTTGATGGTGGGCCGTGACCGGCCTGCCAACTCGAGACAGGCATGGTGTTGGAAGATACAGGCCAGGACATTGTTTTCCCGGACCATTCTTTGTGGCCTGATGAGCAATAAGGCTCTTTGGGCGACGTTTCTAAATTTTTTGGGCCCAAAGACCGCTTGTGGCCGTTTGGGCCAAAAGTCCAGTAACCCAACAGCCATCGACAGTAGCGTTGTGCTAGCGGTGGCCGGCGCGGCTACAGAAGATAGCAGTGGCAGTGGGCCACTCAAAAAAATTATAACCTCCAGGATGGCCGCGTATCATTGACCCTTTCGGGCACAAACGTTATCACTTCAGGATCTACAACTGATGAACATCTCAATAAAAAGCAAGTGGAAATACAGACGCAGGAAACAAATGTACAGCAGCGAAAGAAGATGCTCATGAGAATGACCTTTAAGAACAGAGCAAGCACAGAAACAATTAAGATTACAACTGGAGCCTTGTTCTAGTTATCATGAGATGATTGATTGCATCCAGGTCATTTTCTTTTTCATGATGAGAATGACAACAATGCAATTACAGGACTAGGGCTTCTCAAACTTTTTTTCCGCAAATTATGGGCAAGAAAGTAAACGGACGTGATGACATGAAATGAAAGAAACCTTGAGGAAATCATAGGCTTCGGCTCCTGGAGAAATCAAGTCACCCTCCGAATCCCTCCAAAAGCCCAAATCTGTCGGAGAGAAACAAAATGTTCTTAGCTAATTCCCCAATCAACAAAAGGATGCATGAGTTATCCCGAACCCAGAAATTAATAACAGACTTGACCCGGCTTCTGAAAACAGAAAATTCCATGAAGCACTATCCATGAACAGATCTCTGGCAACACTCCTTGCAATAAAAGGATGAGTATGTGCCAAACATTCATAACTCGGAAAATTAGCACAGAGGCCATTACATACAGCTTGTTCCAATAAAAAATTAATGAAAACATTTAGTTTGGATGCAGCTACAGGTAGCTAGTAGAGTCTCGCATGTGGAAGCACAATTACCCTGAAAGTTTGAAACTTTTGACAGACTTAAAGTAAAAGAATGACAAAATCAAAGTATGACAATTTAGAGAATAACAATGAAAGCAAGAAACAGGCCGCATGCTCTGCGCAGGAAGACTGTGAACAGTCGATCAAATTCCGAAAGTTCAATAAAACACAGAACTAAATTTCCAGATAATTAGCACCCCTTCCCTCAAGAAGAAATTCTGGCGCAATTTTCCAAATATCATCTTGAGTTGAAATACATAAATATGGTAGAAAGGAGTACTTTAACAAGGCAAAGATTGGGATTAACACAAAGTACCACAAACTTTAGTACTTCAGATGCCATAGTGTTTGAAAAGACCATTATCATTTTGACAAAGCAGATGACAGAGGGAGGGAGGACTTTCAACCAAAATGTAGCTCAGATGCCGACTAATTGAAGAAAGAAGGCAGGACAAATCACTGCACTTCAATCCCTACCATCACTATCAGTTTCGCCTAAAGCGATGTCAAATGGCGATGCTTTAACACAATTCTAACCTTTAGATTTGTATCCCAACTGCCAGTACACAATGCACTTCCATCAGCAGACACACCCAAACAGCTGATCCGACCTTCATGTGAATTTTGCAACGATCCTAAGTTCAACACCACCTGCATAGGTAAACAAATTAAAAAAAAAAAATTACTCCATTCCAACCTAAAAGATGATACAGGATTGCATCACGTCCCCCCATAGCAAATGAACTTGATTGCATAGACTTCAGTGATGACTCACAAGAAGAATTCGTTTGCCAGGTCTAAGACCAATACTTCGGACAACTTATCACAATGGCCTTCAACAAAGAAGTGCAAGTCTCTCTCTCCCCAAACTGATAAGTTTAATGGATTCCAGGCAAGAATCTAAAGCAACTAATTCAGACATTCCCACTCTGTACTCAATAACATATTACCTGGGCCAACAATGTATCCCACACATAGCAGTCACCATTTGAGTATCCAGCAATTAGCAGCCTCCCCGAAATGGAAAATGCAATGGAAGTGACGGGCGGGATCTCATTGACGCCATGCGGCTGATAGTTATACTTGGAGTTCGTGCCCTGTTCTGATGTCAAAGAGCCTGCAAAGTACCGTCATCAGAGCCAGTTCCAAATCTTTTCCATCTGGAAAGAACTTTACGGCATTTACATCGCCTTCATGTCCATGATATGTATGAACGGATCGACTTGCAACACGAGTATCCCACAGCCGGGCAGTTGAATCACACGAACCAGAAATGAACAATCTTGGGTTTGATCCATTGATTGACACACTGCAAGTATGAACATATATTAGCTTCAGTATTCGAATCTACATAGCCTTAACTCTCTAGGGATCGGCCACCAGATTGCTAGGGAATCAATCAATCTTTGGTGACAAAGCAATTTGAAATACATACATGAAATAAGCTACTCTCTGATTAAGGAGACGACAATCACAGAGATCCAGGCACGAGTCTCTAGGCACTACAGAATCCATTGAAACTTATTAAATCAATGTGATGTTTCTAGACAAGAGACACCTCCTCAGATACTCGAGAGTATAAGACAAAGTTCATTCAAATAGAATAATTAATTATAGGTTTCATTTCGAACAAATGTTTCAGTGTGCAAGACTGCGTACAGATGAAACAGATGATCCTAATTCCGGTGGATTAAAGGGGAAAAGAAATTTGGCATAGAATAATTTGGTACCTTAAAACATCAGCAGTGTGCCCTGATTGAAATTCTCCTCCAAAGACAGAAGTTCTGAGACCCGTAGTAATATCCCATAAGACACATGTCTGGTCACCAGATCCAGTAATCAGGCGAGCGTCTTCATCTGGCACATACTGACATGACGACACATAACCCTTATGCCGCTGAGCATTTTTGATACTTGCACGTTACCATCCTTGTCAATGGTGGAATTGAGGCTGAAGATAGAGCAAACACTATCGAGACCGCCACAGGCAACAGACTGACCATTCGGTGCAAAAGCACATGTCATTACCCATGCACAAGGAAGCTTTATGGCATGAGTTTTCTGACTGGTCAGAGCATTCCATACTATAAATCTCCCATCTTGAGACACACTGACAATGCGATTCTTTCAGGAGTCCAATCTAGCGAGTAGACCTGCAAGATATGTCAGGAGAGGATGCAGATCAATTTCAAAAATAGGAGAGTTGGAGAAATTATCCTTTGACAGGAAAGCAAACGCCCACCCCCACCCCCAAAAATAAATAAATAAATAAGTAAGTAAATGAAGCAAAACAAAGGAGACAAAAGAAGCAAAGACAAAAACATTTGCACACACGTGTGGGGAGCAGGCGAAGCAATTATGGCAGCAACAGTGAATACTTTCAAACTCCCTTGACTCCTTAAAACTATCACAAGCCACCATCTGTCAGCTGAACAGGCCACACTTCCGTTACACAAGCTCAGGATGAGATTTCGACGCAATTTCCCTAAGAACCTCTTAAGAAGCTTGACCACAGTTTTCATTCTTCACCTTTGTAGTCAATCAGTTATATCTTGATGCTTTTGCTACTGTTTTTATTCATTTCCTTCTAAAGTGGCATTCTTATAAATCACTCATGGTCAACAATGAAATCGAAAAGAATCATAACTCAAGACCAACATCATGCTTGAATTGTCTTAAAGAGACATTTGAAAGGATATTCTCACCACTATGTGGTGAAAAGCAGATACTACTCCTGGAAAGGAAAAATTCAGAAGGGAAAAAAACACCGACGGTAACAAACCCTGTGAGTCCAACTGAACTAATAAAGAATTAAGACGTGGTAGTTTCACAGAGATTCGGAATTCGACGGCACATAGCAGTTCATTGCAGCCGAGAGTCCACCTCGAATTCCGATAACTCTCCAAAGCACAACGATAGGAAAAACCGGCAAGAAAGCTAGGTTGAAGAAGCAACCTTCAAAATCAAAAGGTGCGAGAACATCCAGACGAGATCAAACACACCACACATGCAACCACAAATCCCAAGCCGTCCAATATTACCTTGCCAGTGTGGCCCTGCAAGGTCCGGCAGCACACCAGATCCGTCGCCCAAGAGTGACCGGAGTCCTCCCCTGAGCCCTCGCGTACTCGGCCACTGCACACAATAACCGCACAAACCAAACAGATCGAAGAAACTCAGTCACAAACCGCACAGAAAGCAAAGCCAAGCCCTACATAAACAGCTCGAAGGCGTTGGAAAAAGGGAATCGATCCACGAAACACCAACCATTGGGTCGAGCAGCTGGACTCGCTTCTGCTTCAAGCGCTCCCGCAGAGAATTGACGGTCTCGGTCGCGACCTTGTGGCGCTCCTTCAGCTCCGCCACGGACATCGTCTCGCGCGCGCAAAGTTCTTCCTAAACAGAAACCGTCATCGCTCGGCTCGGCTCATCTCATCGGCGACAACTGCGGGTAAGGTTTCGGCGATGAAGAGGCGACGGTGATGACGCATCGGAAGAGCGAGCTCAGCAGGTAGGGTTTCCAGAGGTCAGAAAGGGGAGGGAGAACGCAGAGAATTGAGCACTGATTGGGATTGGGGCGTCCTGAACAAACTGAGGAAGGTGCGTGGGACGGAGATGGAGGAGGACTGAAATGACCGACGCCGCCGGACCCACCTCTTTTTTCCACCGTGGAAATTCCGATGATTATTTTTTATCGGGTCGTGCGGGGGTCAAAAATATTCTTTACTGGTCACCGGTTTAACCGTTTTCTTTTTTTTCCAGTTTAACCGTTTAAACCCGGTTTTTTTTTGGTTTTTTGGGTAAGGTGGGACCGTTTAAACCCGGTTAATTTTCAATTTTAACAAAAAAAAAAATGTGGGGTCGTACGAATCAATCGCGTTTGATTCTCTTTTTACAATTTATACTTATCACATAAAAAAATATCAAGTTGGACTCTCTATAATTGAATAATCCCTCGCGAATTTTTTACATTGAATAGGAATATTCGGTCGAAATCCAATTTAAAAGGTAATTTTGATTAAATTGCCTGATCAAAACATGATTAATTTGTGAATTTGATGAGATGGGTTTGACTTCTGCACAAATATGAACATGGAGTGGAGTTGTATGTGTTCACATGGTTCTTGACATCGTCGTGGTCCGGGCGTTTACACTCTGAGAATTTACTTATGCTCGTTGGCTAGATTTAGCCAAATCATGAGTTGGTCATGGAGCCTATGATGCGTACCTTCCCCACAAGAGTTGAAATTCATTAAGAAAAACCAAATCATCGCGAATAGGAAACGGTTATTAAATAGGCCTACCTCATTCTAGGTTGGAACACACACATTTAGAAGAAAACAAATAAATTAGGGAATGATTCTTTAGCAACTTCCATAATAAGCCAAAGAAATTAAATGAAAACTTTTCCCACCCCGCCTTCTCTCTCCTCACTCCTCGGTCGTCCTCAGGCACGCTCTGTCTCGATAAATAGTAAAGTAATTAGCAGAGACAAAAAAAAAAAAAAGGAAACCTAGCCTCCTTGCACGATCCTCTCTACTTTCTCGCGTCACCTCGCTCTCGTTCGCCTCACAGTCGAGCCCTCACCTTCAGCGCTCTATCATGGCATCATAGTCATGGCTTCGCCTCCAGCCCCCCCTCAGTCATGGCCTCGCCCACCTCTCTCACTCTCGCCTCAATGTAATGGCCATTCTCTTGTTATTTCTTGATTTATGTTGCTCTACTGGAATTGAGGGTGATGACTTTGCTAAAAAGTACATGTTGATGAGGTTGTTGTGATCGAGTCTCACCATGTCTCTCGCAGCTCGCTCTCTTATCTCTATCTATCATGAGTCTCTCTCGACTCTCACAACTTGACATGAGCGAATGCAGGAATCAATGGACTATTCCCAGTTTTAATTTTATGGTATCGAGCACTAGTGAGCGGTTCCGATTATGGGGTGAGAACCATCCATCTTGGATTCCATCACCCCTCCTAATTTTTATTAAAAAAAAAGTAATTTTGTTTGCCATGGCAAAAAGAAAAAAGTTACTTAAAAAAAAAAAAGCAAGTTTTCACTTTCACGTGAGAAGGGAGAAAGTTATTCATATGGAAGATCATTAACAAGCATGGCCCATCTTCTTTTGATTAAATTTGCCTGAACGACCTCAACTAATTTGTGAATCCGACAAGATGGGCCGACTTCTGCGGAAATATGAACATTGAATGTGTGGATTCACATTGTTCTTCGACTTCACCATGGTCGGGGGGTTCACACAGAGAGAAAATTATTTCTTGGTCGCGTCATGATGGACTCGATAGATTTAGCCGAATCATGAGTTAGTCATGGAGCCTATGATGCGTGCGTCTTTTGTCGGGGTTGAACCGGTAAAAAGTCAAAGGACTAGATTTCTCTCCACCAAGAGTTGAAAGTAGCTGCGAAAACCAAATGATTGCGCCCTGAGTAAGAACGATGGTCGAGGTAGGTCTACCTTAATTAATAGTGGGTAAAAGGTAATCTCTACCTCCCCTTGCAGAAAAAAAACTCCGCTAGGGTTTTCGCCCCCATTTCCCCTTCCCCCTGGAAAAACAGCGGCCAACCTGCCTTTGAGGTCCCTCCCTCCTCAGTTTTCTTTCTTCTTTGAAGTTTTGATTTTGTTCGTGCGAATAAATTTCTGCAACTGATTTTGAATGAACGTGGAGATTAGTTTAGTCATCCGTCCAAGCGACAACTGTAGAGGAGGATGTTCGTAACGTGCCTCTATAACCTCTCCAAGATTAGACCACTCTTCTCTCATGATTTAGACTTGGTCAAGATTTGGAAATTTTGCTCTCCCATACTAGATCTAAATATAGGTTTAGGAGTCCCTTATAACTATTAGATGTATGTTTTTTCAACATAATGACGTTGGCGTCTGTACATGGTGGTGATAAGGACGTCGAATCTAGACGCGCCCCGCAAGCCGTTGTGAATGAAGTGGGAGATTTCAGCACGTGCTCATCATTAAATCTAGTGATCGGATGCCGAAGTTTTATCGTGATAAATTTGTTCTGGAGGGATGAAAATGTGCTTTTAGCTGCAGATTGTGTTTTGTTATTTATTTTCTAGTTTTTGTTTCGTTTAGAAATCATTTGAAATTCACTAGACTTGAAAAATGTAACTCTCAAATTATTATTATGATATGAATGGCATTTTTTTGAAAAAAAAAAAAGAAGATAATCTCTACCTTAAATTAAGTGATTCATATGTGTATCGCAAATTTATAAAGAATAGGCGAAAACAAAGAGATTATCTTGGAAATAATTGACAACGCCGGCAATGGTGGAGACTTCAACGCATTTTGGAGAGGGAGGGTTGTTATAAGGAAAAGAAAGTTTGCTAACATAACAGTTTATGCGTAACTGTCAAAGTAGCCTAATATTGTGAGCCACAAATTTTCTTTAAAGAGTAAACCTGCGATAATTTTTAATCATTTCTTATTTCTTTTTGTTGTTCAGAATAAGCTGTCAATCTTGAGCGAGATTAAGGACGGATGCGTAATTATTTATCTAAGGAAAAATAAATTTCTTTGCCAGGAGTCGAATCAACCCTCTTCCCCTGAAATTTCATTTTCATTTTGCATAGGGTTTGGTTTCTTCAGGATATTTTAGCGATTGAAACTGGGCTTTTTTTTTTTTCCCTCTAACCGTATTTACGCTATTTGCTTTGGTTTAACGTCTAATCTCAGCCAAACCACATCGTGCTCACCTCTCTATTTCATGGATCACGTTAGAATCTCAGATGAGCAAAGTTTGTATTAATCTTCTTATGGATCGATTTTTTTTTTTTTTGTTGCGTATAATGAAGGTCATAAAGCTTGAACAATTCCTTATTGAGCATGCATATAAGACGAGCTTTCGCATGTTAGTATGACCAATTATCCAACCGAATTTGCCGTTATTACTGATTGCATCTTAGTCATTCCATCCCAAAGAGTAATGAACATTTTGGATATCAAATGGCAGATTTTATTGCATCATATCATCAAGAAACCAAGCTTTTACTTCATTATTTAGCATCGATCGGACACGGTTGTTCGATCGATCTTTTCGACCACCAGGATATTTGCAGTCGTTATAACCTGGAAGAAACAAATTCGAAAAAACCAAGTGAATCGACTGAATGAACGTGCAAATGGCTAAGTTCATCTCTCTGGTCAGATCAGTCCGGTCCTAAGACAATCATAAATACGTTGAAGAGATTTTCATAATTGTAAGGTGAGAGATGACAACTTACTGGGGTCTTGGTTTGTCATTATTCCAGTGCCGCTGAAATTACATGCTTGAAGATTCTTGCCATGGGATTGGAAGTAGTCGTTCATGGCGTAAGTGGCATGAGACTTCACGGTGTTGGGTTCGAAACAAGGGCGGCCCGGTTGGATCGGGTCGCAGTTGGCGCCATGGGCACACGCGTAGTCTAGATTGGCCTGCAGCTTAGGGTCCGGGGTGCCATTCTCGGGCACGCACCACGTTCCAATGTCAAACCCTGCATTCTGCAAGCGAGAACAAGGGTTTATTTCCACGGGTTTCATTGAGGTTCATTGTATTTTGCAAACGAGTGCCTTTAGGTGAGCTTGTTTCTAATATTGTTCCCTATATCTACTTTGCCAATTAAGGCGGGGCGGATCGAGGAGCTTCCCATCGGCAACTCGCCTCCGTCGTACGACCGGGAACCTACAGAGAACGGCGAAACCACCCGAGTCAGTAGGGGTCACAGTCTCATTCATCACTTTGAGCTCATGTTTTGCCTTTAAATTTTGACAAAACGTTACTATTTCCAGGAGAGCGTGCATCATCCTTTCATGGAAACATCAAGATTAGGCGAGAAATTCTAAGAAAAAGGGTCGGGAAATCGAGTAAAACTCACTTGCCAATTGAGAACCTAGCAGTACCGTGGCCAGGAAGAGCGTTTAGACCCAGAAATGTGAAAAAGACGCCATTGAAGAGGAGGAAGGAGAAGAATATGAACGAATGTCGACGATGGAAGAAGCGAAACAGTTTGGAGCTTTGGCAATTGCTGGAGTGGAGAGAGCGTGAGAGGAGGAGAGTGAATATATAACAACACAGGAGAGCTGGTTCAAACTCCAGGCGCAATGAATTACTGACCTAAAATATGATTAAGCTTCAACATCTATTTCTCATTTAATCACTTGACAAAAATCTCCTTTGGTTACTTGCTCCTTAAAAGTATCAATTTTTGATGGCTTCTCGATCTTTCTAGTACGAGTTGCAATATGATTGGGATTATGTAGGATCGGAATTACACCAAACAAAAAAATAAAAGACAAGAAATAATTTCTCATAAATTCAGGTACCAAGTATTGTTTCGCGTCAAAATTATTAAAAGATCGGATCCTGAACGGCAATAAAGCAATTCCTCCGATCCCAGTAGAAGACTCAGCGCCGTCTAGTTCGAAAGATGAATTTCAAGTGTACTCGAAAGCTGACTCGAGATTTACCAACAATGGCATTAATGGAAATGAAAGAAAAACAAAAGGTGATTCAATTCGCCCGCATTGAAACAAAAATACGACGGAAGCTTTTGGCTACACAAGGGAAATACTCATAGGCCAAGAAGAGAGAGAGATTATAAAGAAAATAGTTTTATTAGCATACCAATCTTTCCTCACTTGTAGCAACAACATGGGAGTGGACTCCGCAATAATTTATAATTATTCGTTATTTTTTTGTGGCTCCAATAGGCTGTTAACATCATGGTAAAGCTTAAAGACAACTATATGATCATTTCTACGAGGGAAAAACAAGTCCTTTGTCGAGAGTCGAATCGGGTCTCTCGATGAAAGCAAAACACTGAAAACCCCCAGAATGGACTTGTCGTTCATGTTCAAGACAACGTTTTCTCTGTTGTATTTGCAAAAGCATCGTGTCGTCCCACTTTTCATATAACATCGAGTGGATTTCATCAAAAATAGCCTAGATTTTCATTTTTGCGCGGATGCAAGACTTGTTATGAGCATAGGGTTTGGCTTTCTCCATGATATTTTTGGTGAATGAAACGCCCGGAAAAGAGACAAATTGAAGAAGACAAATCGGATTGGCTCCGTCCTAGATTGAACTGAACCGAACCGCCAAAAGCAGGTCTTAGTTTGGTTCGATATGACTTCGTTTTTCCTCCGACACGTTGGTTTATACGTCTAATCTCAGCCAAACCACCTCGTGCTCACCTCTATTTCATGGCTTGCGTTAAAATTTCAGATGAGTAAAGCTTGCAGTATGTTCTTACGGATCGAGACTTTTCGCATCATCCATAATGAATGTTCTAAAGTTTGAACAATTCCTTATTTGAGTATGCATAATACGAGCCTTTGCGTGTTAGCGTGACCAATTATCAACCGGAATTTCGCCTTATTAATTGATGGCATCATAGTGATTTCTTTCTCGAAGGCTATCCCAAAGATTATGGAACATTTTGGAGATCAAATGGTCCGATTATAATACTCATATCATGAAGAAACCAAGCTTTTTGCATTAGTACTATGTAAGTTCTTGTTTCTTTCATTATTTAGCATCGATCGGACATGGTTGTTGAATCGAACCTTATTCGGACTCCCACTCCCAGGATATTTGCAGTTCTTATAACCTGGAAGAAACCAATTCATCAAAACCAAGTAAATCAACTGAAATGAAAGGTGCAAACGGCTGAGTTCTCTCTCTGGTCAGCCTCATCAGTCCCGGTCCTGTGACAAGCATCAATACGTGGGCGATTTTCATAACGATAAGGAGAGAGATGACAGCTTACTGGGGTCTTGTTCGTAATTGTTCCGGTCGCCGATGAAAACTGCATTCTTAGGATTCTTGCCAGGGATTGGAAGTAGTCGTTAATATGGACGTAATTGGCATGAGATCAGCAGGGTGTTGGGTTCTAAGCAAGGCGGCCCGGTTGATCCATCGCAGTTGGCGCCGTTGCCACACGCTAGTCTAAAAGTCTAAATTGGCTTGCAGTCTGAGGATCCGGGACTACCGACCACGGGCACGCACCACATTCCAACATCTAAAACTGAATTCTGCCAGAGAGAACGAGCGTTTATTTCTTGGGGATTTCGTTGAGGTCGCATTGTATTTTATGGTAAACCAGTGCCCATTAGTGGCTTTTCTAATATTTCCTCTAATATCTTACTTTGGCCAATGAATGCCGGCTGACGAGGAGTCTTCCTGGTGGCGGACGAAAGAGACGGCAGATCCGGGCCGACTCGCCCTCCGTCCATATAGCGGGAACCTACAAAGCACGGCAAAACCCCAGTCCAGTAGGGTCCGCTTCTTCTTTCATCAGTTTGAGCGCCATGTTTTTGCCTTAACAGATCACAAACGTTTTTGCTCTTTCCAGGAGAAATTTCAGGAAAAAAAGTCGAGAAATTGCGGTAAAAACTCCCACTGGCCAATTGAAACCTAGCATACCCAAAGCGGTCAAGAAGAGCTTTATGACGCAAATGTGAAAAAGGAGAAAGAAAGCGGCCATTGAAGAGGAGGACGCGGAAAAGAGAGGAGGAGCTTTGCAATTGCTGTTGTGGAGGAATAGCGCGAGAGGAGGAGAGTTCAATATATAACAACACAGGAGAGCATGGTTCGCGTCGGTCGTTCCGGCTTCAACAGCAATTATTTTACTTTACAAGAAAAATATTCAAGTATCAGAAATCGAGCCATTACAGCATTCATATCTTTTCTCGTTTAAATTGACTTTGACAAAAAAAAAATATGCTTTGGTTTACATTACTCCTTAAAAAGTAATCAATTTATGGTTGCTTTCTCAATATTTCTAGTAGACGCAGTTGTCCTAATGAGATGGGGAATTAGTGAAAATTTAAAACCAATTCAATCCTAAACCTATTACACTTGTACCATTTTCGTCCCTAAATTAAATTTTTTTTTTTGCCAATTTAGTTCTAAACTTTTGTAATTTGTGCCATTTCAGTCGCATCTGATGAATTTTGGCTTGCCGGCGTCTGACGTGGACGTCGCTGACCGCAAACTGAAATAGTTTTTAACTTTTTTTAATTTTTTTTAATTTTTTTTATGATTTTTATTTATTTTTTTTCCTTCGCGAAGCTGGGCAACCACTCACTGTTTATCTTCTTCCTTCCTTGTCCTATATCCTGACACCGAGACAAATTGGAGGCGTTCCAGTTCAGATACGAGTAGGTGGCCGGCTTCTTCAATCCGACGGGCCTTCCTCACCGATCTAGCTCGCTCGTCTTCGCCTCTGGTCGGCTTTCCTCGCAATCCTGCCATGGCCTTGGCTTGGGTCCCCATCATACGCACACGATCTCGCCGGACCATCACCCCTTTCACCTATCCTGTGCCTCCACCTCAGCCGAATCCATGAATGTCGCTCGCTTTGCCTCCACCTCACCGGATCCGTCACTTGAGTGAGGCTCGAGGCAGGCGCGGCAAAGGCGCGGTCGAGCCTCGCCTGGCCGACAACCTCTGCTTCCCCCGCGAACACGGCCAGGTCGAGCCCCTCCTTGCCGACCATTGCTCTGGCCTCGATTGAGGAAGGGGATGGTTTGGAGGGGAAAACTTAAAAAAATGAAAACCATAAAAAAAAAATTAAAACATTAAAAAATATATATTAAACATATTTGATCACCGAAGAGGCCGACACGACTTCCTACAGTCAGCGCCGACTCACCAGAGCAAATTTCACGCCCGAATAGACTGAAATATATGATTACAGAAGGTTTAGGACTACTCGATTGGCCTAAAAAAAAATCAGATCGAAAATGGCACAATTGCAACAAGTTTATGACTTGAATTGGTGATTTTCCAATGGGATCGTTTTTTTATATTTTTTATTTAGGTTCTGGAGATTGTCACCCCAAAAAAAAAGAAAGTGAAGACAAGACTTATGTCTCTAAATTCATATAAGACCAAGTATTATTCGTGGTCAATTTTTAAAGGATCAAATCATGAACGCAATAAAGCAAATTGCCACAAATCTTTTTGCTTAACGTAGAAGTACGCGAGCCCCCTTCGGTTCAAAGATGAATTTTTTTTGTGTTAA